>KV018342.1:22822-37918 GCA_001598015.1 Dorcoceras hygrometricum
AGAAACTGGAATCAGCAGGTTACTGTAGATCGTGCTGGTGAATTTTGAATCAGCAGAGGTGACGTCATCGTGACGAAAGGAGTGCTGCTGGTTTATCGTTTTGTAAAAGACAACTTCAAATAGCATCTGCTGAATCTTTTGTCTTTGCACTTCTGCTGAATCCATCGTTGCAAGAACCATCTGCTGAATTTCATCGCGAATGCAAAACGCTGTCGTACCAACTTATGTAAACGACATCGTTTTGCTCTCGCTATCTCCAAATAGCTTCTGCTGATGAACAGTAGCTCTCTGCTGAATCTCCTCCTCTACGACGTCGCTTCCTCTTGCGCTATCTCAAGCCATCTGCTGAATCTTAACACGACGTCGCTTCAGCTTTTGCGCTTCGCTTCATCTGCTGATTGTGATGACATCAAAGCTGATGTCATCACAGCTCATTCCATATCTAGCGCCTCTTCTCATCTGCTGAATCTTCATCTGCTGATTGTGATGACATCACTGCTGATGTCATCATCGGTGATTCCAGATCTAGCACTTCTTCTCAACTGCTGATTGTGATGACGTCATCCTTGCTGCTCAATGCTTCCTCCAGAATGTATCCTGACATCATCTCTGCTGATAACAGCTTTTGCTAGCGCTCCAGCTGGTTCAAGCTCTCTAAGCAATAATCACATCTGCTGGTATGAATTGCCCTCCGCCAGATTACGAACAACTGATTCAACTTTGGACGTCTCCATTGCTAATCCAGCTGCCGAACTTTATCTTTTCTCCAGCAGATCCACCTTTACGCACCTCTGAACCAACTAGCAGATTTTCGCATGAGACCAGTGCTACGCCCTCCGGAACGATCCAGCGAGAACAACTCATCAAACTTTGTTTGATGACCTAAGCTGCTTTTCGGCCAAATTCCTTCATTTAGGCCTTCAAAAATGCGATTTACTCTTTTCAGCTCTTGGTCTGCTATGGTATCGGCTTTAGCTTCTTCTGTTGTAAATCCAGCTAACATCTACACACTTAGTAGAGACATTAGAAACACAATAACAGGTTTTGTGTAATTCAAAACTCAGAACTGGATCTGTGTAAACAGATCCATCAATCTCTCCCTTTTTGATTTACACAAAACCTTAAATAATAGATGCATGATCTAACAATTCTCTCCCTTTTTGTGGGAATCAAAAAGAGTTCGAATCTGCTAGTCTTCCCAATATTTAAAATAAAACTCTCCCTACACTGTTACAACAAAAACAACAACAGCAGGAGTTTTAAATTTGAAAAACAAAACCAGCTTTTGGGAAGCACCGTATGCAAGAACCATATGATTTTCAAAAGCTGAACTGATGCATAACTCAAGTTAGTCAAAGACAGTGACGCCACTCTCCCTGTCTTTTATAACATGAGCTCAAATCATTTCAAAATCAAAATTTTGCATCAGCTGGAAATCCGCAAAACAGAGCACTTTAAAACAAATCAGAGCATCGAAATATTGTTTCAAATAACAAGTGCTACTGAGTTGCTTAAATGTATGAAGCACCAGTACAGATAAAAGCTCGGATTTTTCTTTCTTCTATCTCGCCCAGAACTGAATCCTATATTTTAAAACAACTCAAACAGTTTTATGTACAACATAAATCTGTTCAAGACTCGTGCTTGTGTGCTGCTGAAATGCGATGCTAAGCTGAACTGTTAATGCGAATGCTTGGACAATGCTAAATATAAGCAAGTGCTGATTTATGCTTATGCGTGTATGCGTGCTAAAGTAAATGGACTGCTGAATGAATAACAGAGCACGATACAAAGCATATTTGTTTATGGAAGTTCGGATATCAACATCCTACATCTCCCCTTCTTCCACCTCGGAAGGATCCACTACTTCATAACTGCACATCAGCCGCAACTGTGTGACTAACTACATACACAAGAGTTTAACGTCTTCATGCTTGGACGGGATCTGTGAACATATTTCGAGATTCATTCACAAACATATGTGAATGAATCCGGGTGTGTGAGATTGATACAATGAACGCTCAACTCTCTGTTTTTCTCACACACGAGGGACATGCTCTAATACAAGCTAATCTAGACTTAGCAATCAACACTCGTGAAAAGCTCCTCTCTAATGGCGGTTGATTGCTTCGTCTATCTCTCTATTTTTCCCTCTGTTGGTGCACTGTATATTCAATATATTTTTCCCACAGTATGTAGTAGCACCAACTGAACGAACACTAAGTGTCTCGCTCACTCTCAGAACCCCCACTTCTTCAATGGGCGTCGCTTCTAATATATAGCCTCTGTAAAATTCTTCCCGTTGGAAAGCTTCCAAAACTCTTCAGCGCTCCAGAAGGCTATCTTGTCTTTTTTTCACTTTAATGCAACGCTCCTCTGTAAAGTACCGACACAAGAACAGTACTTGCGTCCTTTTCTTTTGCAGGCTACTGTCGCTTTCTCCATTTTGAATTAAGCTCAGCAGTTGACATCCATCTTTGATAATTCGTCAACTGCTTCGCTGCTGATTAATTCCTACGACTGCTGCGCTTTGCTTCTTCTTCAATTCTTTGCGCCTGGGAACCAAGTCGACTGAATATGCATAGCTTGCGACTGGTTAATTAGCAACAGCTGATTCAAATAAGCTCTCGACTGGATGCTGCTGTTGCTTGCGTCTGGAATTCATCTTGCGACTGGATATCTTTGCGTTGCGACTGGACACTGTAGCTTCATCTGCTGAAATAAACAACGCAAAGTCTTCCTGCTGAATCTTTATCGCAAGAGCAAAACGCTGTCGTATCAACTTATGTAAACGACATCGTTTTGCTCTCGATAACTCCAAATAGCATCTGCTGATGAACAGTAGCTCTCTGCTGAATTTCCTCCTCTACGACGTCGCTTCCTCTTGCGCTATCTCAAGACATCTGCTGAATATGATGACGTCACCAATGACGTCATCAGCACTAATCCATCTGCTGAATATCAACACGACGTCGCTTCTTCTCTTTCGCTCTTCTCTTCATCTGCTGAATATGATGACGTCACCAATGACGTCATCAGCACTAATCCATCTGCTGAATATCAACACGACGTCGCTTCTTCTCTTTCGCTCTTCTCTTCATCTGCTGAATATGATGACGTCACCAATGACGTCATCAGCACTAATCCATCTGCTGAATATCAACACGACGTCGCTTCTTCTCTTTCGCTCTTCTCTTCATCTGCTGAATATGATGACGTCACCAATGACGTCATCAGCACTAATCCATCTGCTGAATATCAACACGACGTCGCTTCTTCTCTTTCGCTCTTCTCTTCATCTGCTGAATATGATGACGTCACCAATGACGTCATCAGCACTAATCCATCTGCTGAATATCAACACGACGTCGCTTCTTCTCTTTCGCTCTTCTCTTCATCTGCTGAATATGATGACGTCACCAATGACGTCATCAGCACTAATCCATCTGCTGAATATCAACACGACGTCGCTTCTTCTCTTTCGCTCTTCTCTTCATCTGCTGAATATGATGACGTCACCAATGACGTCATCAGCACTAATCCATGCCACTCTCCCTGTCTTTTATAACATGAGCTCAAAACATTTCAAAATCTAAAAGTTTTGCATCAGCAGAGAAACCGCAAAACAGAACACTTTTAAAACCAAATCAGAGCAAACAAATATTTCAAATAACACGTGCTACTGAGTTGCTTAAAATTATGAAAAGCCAGTACAGAGAACAGCTCAGATTTTTCATTCTTCTATCTCGCCCCATGTGCTTGTCACTGAGCCTCGCTCCAAGTGATCTTACAGCACAACGAAAATAGAAGCTTGGCATCTGCCCGAGACTCGCGCATCCCGACAGTTCATCAAGCGAAAAACCGGTTCTATATTAAAACAAATCTGGCCTTCATAAAATAAGCTTCTCAAAACTATTTAAAACATTAAAAACATAGCACATGTGTTTTAAAATTAGTGCTCGTTCAAGAACAACCTGCTCTGATACCACTTGTTGGTCCGTTTGCAATTAGGATCAAAAAGAAAGATCAGCAACAACAGCGAGATTGAAAGGCTTTTCGAATATTTTGCTGGCTGCTGATACTAACTTGAGCTGCAATAGCTCGTTGTTCTTGAACATATAAAATCATCTGAGCACCGGAAACCGATCTGGTATGATTTAAAAAAAAATCATGCGGAAAATACCAGAACTGAATCCTATATTTTAAAACAACTCAAACAGATTTATGTACAACATAAATCTGTTCAAGACTCGTGCGTGCTTGTGTGCTGCTGAAATGAGATGCTAATAAAATAGTCTGCTGAAATGCGTGCATGCTAATTTATGCTTATGCGAATGCTAAATACAAGCAAGTGCTGATATGCATATGCGTGCTGATTTACTATGCGTGCAATGCGTGCTAAGTAAATAGACTGCTGAATGAATAACAGAGCACGATACAGTACGCAGCATATTTGTTTATGGAAGTTCGGATATCAACATCCTACATCTCCCCTTCTTCCACATCGGAAGGATCCACTACTTCATAACTGCACATCAGCCGCAACTGTGTGACTAACTACATACACAAGAGTTTGTTTTACGTCTTCATGCTTGGACGGGATCTGTGAACATATTTCGAGATTCATTCACAAACAGTTGTGAATGAATCCGGGTGTGTGAGATTGATACAATGAACGCTCAACTCTCTGTTTTTCTCACACACGAGGGAAATGCTCTAACAAGCTAATTCTAGCTACACTGTCAACTGCAATGAAACTCTCTCTCGAATGATTAGTTGACAGCTTCACTTCAGATTATTTTCCCTCTGTTGGTGCACTGTGTAAACAATGAAATTCTCCCACAGTATGTAGTTGCACCAACTGAACGAACTCTCATCGTCTCGTCTTCTTCTTCAATGGGCGTCGCCTCTAATATATAGCCTCTGTAGAAATCTTCCCGTTGGAAAGCTTCCAAAAACTCTTCAGCGCTCCAGAAGGCTATCTTGTCTTCTTTCTATTTTAGTGCAACGCTCCTATGGAAAGTACCGACACAAGAACAGTACTTGCGTCCTTTTCTTTTGCAGGCTTCTGTCGCTTTCGCCATTTTGAATTGAGCTCAGCAGTTGACAAACATCTTTGAGTAAGTTGTCAACTGCTTCGCTGCTGAAATAACACAACGACTGCTGCGCTTTGCTTCTTCCTCAATTCTTTGCGCCTGGGAACCAAGTCGACTGAATATGCAATGCTTGCGACTGGTTGATCAAATACAGCGTCTGGAAATCCTCGACTGAATATCTTTGCGTTGCGACTGGATCACTGTAGCTTCGTCTGCTGAAATAACAACGCAAAGTCTTCCGGATCTGTGTAAACAGATCCATCAATCTCTCCCTTTTTGATTTACACAAAACCTTAAATAATAGATGCATGATCTCTCTCCCTTTTTGTGGGAATCAAAAAGAGTTCGAATCTGCTGGTCTTCCCAATATTTTAAATAAAACTCTCCCTACACTGTTACAACAAAAACAACGTAACAGCAGGAGTTTTAAATTTTAAAAACAAAAACAGCTTTTGGGAAGCACCGTATGCAAGAACTATATGATTTTCAAAAGCTGAACTGATGCATAACTCAAGTTAGTCAAAGACAGTGACGCCACTCTCCCTGTCTTTTATAACATGAGCTCAATCATTTCAAAATCAAAATTTTGCATCAGCTGGAAATCCGCAAAACAGAGCACTTTAAAACAAATCAGAGCATCGAAATATTGTTTCAAATAACAAGTGCTACTGAGTTGCTTAAATGTATGAAGCACCAGTACAGATAAAAGCTCGGATTTTTTCTTTCTTCTATCTCGCCCCATGTGCTTGTCACTGAGCCTCGCTCCAAGTGATCTTACAGCACAACGAAAATAGAAGCTTGGCATCTGCCCGAGACTCGCGCATCCCAACAGTTCATCAAGCGAAAAACCGGTTCTATATTAAAACAAATCTGGCCTTCATAAAATAAGCTTCTCAAAACTATTTAAAACATTAAAAACATAGCACATGTGTTTTAAAATTAGTGCTCGTTCAAGAACAACCTGCTCTGATACCACTTGTTGGTCCGTTTGCAATTAGGATCAAAAAGAAAGATCAGCAACAACAGCGAGATTGAAAGGCTTTTCGAATATTTTGCTGGCTGCTGATACTAACTTGAGCTGCAATAGCTCGTTGTTCTTGAACATATAAAATCATCTGAGCACCGGAAACCGATCTGGTATGATTTAAAAAAAAATCATGCGGAAAATAACAGAACTGAATCCTATATTTTAAAACAACTCAAACATATTTATGTACAACATAAATCTGTTCAAGACTCGTGCGTGCTTGTGTGCTGCTGAAATGAGATGCTAATAAAATAGTCTGCTGAAATGCGTGCATGCTAATTTATGCTTATGCGAATGCTAAATACAAGCAAGTGCTGATATGCATATGCGTGCTGATTTACTATGCGTGCAATGCGTGCTAAGTAAATAGACTGCTGAATGAATAACAGAGCACGATACAGTATGCAGCATATTTGTTATGGAAGTACTAATCCAGCTGCCGAACATTATCTTTTCTCCAGCAGATCCACCTTGACGCACCTCTGAACCAACTAGCATATTTTCGCATGAGACCAGTGCTACTCCCTCCGGAACGATCCAGCGAGAACAACTCATCAAACTTTGTTTGATGACCTAAGCTGCTTTTCGGCCAAATTCCTTCATTTAGGCCTTCAAAAATGCGATTTACTCTTTTCAGCTCTTGGTCTGCTATGGTATCGGCTTTAGCTTCTTCTGTTGTAAATCCAGCTAACATCTACACACTTAGTAGAGACATTAGAAACACAATAACAGGTTTTGTGTAATTCAAAACTCAGAACTGGATCTGTGTAAACAGATCCATCAATTATCGTCAATCCCTGAACCACACTGGTCGTCGTCAACTCCTCTCCTGATGGGACCGTTACCGCGAGAGCCATACCCAAGCTCTCCGGTGTAATATCCATCCTCTGTGTAAACGCGCTCGAAATAAATGAGTGAGTCGCCTCCGAGTCTAATAATGAAAGGGTAGTAACACCAAGCACACGAATCTCGCCTGAAATGGACGCAACACACAGGCACGCGATTACAGTTAAACTAGGTCTCAACAAGTAGTTCAGATGCCTACACATATTCTAAGTTAGCTAGCCCTACTGTCCATGTTCGCATAGAAGTCCTAGAAGGCATACAGTTCCACTAAGTTCAACCAGTCTAAGGCACAAATCTCCAGTAACCTAGTAATCCCGGCTAACATCTCCACGTTAGCCCTCTCAAACGGCGTCATCTGGGGTGGTGGAGGAGGAGGAGGCAAGTCGTCATCCTCTGTTGCTCTCTAATGCGACGGGGAGGTATTGTTCTGGTACACCAAAACCTTATAACGAAAATCTACGTGCATGAATAGGCGTCTAACCCTTAAAATCTAAGGTAAAACTAAACATGCAGCATGCAACATAAACATAAATCGTAAAATAAAACTCACAGACTGGCAGTGCGACTTCCAAGCTCCACGCAGCAGGCTAGTACCCCATGAGAACCACCGGTCGGATACCAAGTTGAAACATACTAAACCTCTAAAATTTATTATTACTATTTTTTTAAAGCAGATGTGGAATAAACATTTAGTAAAAGCTATAAATAAGGACCATAGCTTAAATCATTAAAAATAACACCTCATCATCCGTTTAAAACCAACTGCAAAATATCTCAAATCCACATCGCACAAGCTAACATAAAAATCAGAGTATTTAAAAATTGTTTGCGGAAAACTGAACATGTCTAAAAGCAATGACATAAAATAACTGAGTGGTCACGGGGTAACAGCCGCAGCGGAGCATCAGACGTCCTCACCGTCGGTCGGAGTAATATCATCAACATCATGCTCACCTGCACCATTTAAAACTAGTGAGCCTAAAGGCTCAGCATGCTCTATCCGCTAATAACAAAGTATGTATAATAAAACCACATACAGTCACATAAGCATAGGAACAAAATTTCATGACATGCGTGCTTAAAAGATGTAAACGTTAAATCGTACTGTAGTCGTACATACTTCATCATATAACATATACATTAAGGCATGGCTTAAACATAACATAACTTAAAAGAACATATGAGTCGTATCCATGAAGTGAAAGCCATTAATTCGATTGATCAATCTATAAACCAACGTACGTGGCGGTATGGTTTACCCCGATGTCACACGAGGATCCCTATATGTCACACCTCTATGCTGTCACTTCACCATGATGACACACATGGATCCATAAGCTCATACATTAACAGGGGATCGAGATGATTATGTTGTGATTAAGTAAATTGGAAATTCCGAACGTTATATTATTGATGAAGTCTGGTTGAGGATTCTTGGATTTCTTCTGGAAATGTTATGTTTCGAATTGAACTTATTCCAGGTGAAATATAGTTAATATTTGAAGGTGAATTAATGAATTTTGGGGAGGAATCTGTTTTTCCAAGTGTTTAGAAGAGAAACGCTGCCGTTTTTGTGAAGTCTGGTGCATTGATTAAGTTATCGCGACCAGATAATGAAACGTGGTCGTTTTGGAGAAAGCTGGTAGAATCTTACCAGTCGTTGATAATATAAGTGCAATATGTTGTCATATTACGAAGACCAGTAATAGCGCTATTGTAGCGGAATCCAGACGTCAACGCCAGTCAACCCTACTGTAGCTTGCAGCTGGTTTTGCGAGAGAGTTAGTGACTGGATTTGATGACTCAACGCCAGTCAACCCTACTGTAGCTTGCAGCTGGTTTTGCGAGAGAGTTAGTGACTGGATTTGATGACGTCAGTTATGCGACGTCGTTTGAATTAGTTGGAACGCAGTGTTTTGATGAAACGTCTGATTTTCCAGCTTTTGGGATTTAAAAACTAGCTATTGACTTGTGAAACAACGACCAGTCGAGAGATTTGAAACCAGTCGAGGGTTTGTTGTACCTACTGGTTTAACCAGTCGTGAGAGCAACGCGACGTCGTATTGACTTATGAAACAGGAACCATAATACGACACCGTATGAATTAGTTAGCGGGACCAGTCGTTCAGTAGAGATCTGAAATCAGCCGTTGGTATGTTGCGACGTCGTTTGGATTAATTGGTACGGCGTTGTTTTGATATTGAAATACAGCGACTGGTTGTTATGCTTAGTTATGACATTTGGTTGTAAAAGATGGTTACGTTGCGACTGGATATCAATGCAAATGAGTGTAGCTACTGCTTCCAGTCGTGAGAATTGTTAGTATCAGTCGCAAGAATTACTCAGTAAGCACTGATCCAAGAAGCTGGGTTTCGAAGCTGTGGGAGTTTATCCTATATTGATAGATAAATACTCAGGATGACACGTGGAATTCGAATTGAACACATTGGAAATACTGCAGATAACAAAAATATTCTCCTATAAATAAGATTGAATTCGAATCCTTATAACTGTTGTGATAGACATCGCAGTATAACTCTGAGAGTTATTGAGAATAATTACGAGAAAGCTGAAGAGATATTTGAAGAATTCGAACAGAAGGTATAATTTGACAGTGAGAGTCAGGGATTAGATTACTCAGGAATGATATTTTTTGAGTTATCTCGATGAAATCACATACTCTGTAGTTACTGTTCTTGATTTAGAATTGGAGTTTTATTTGTCAATCCATCACAGGTAGTGTATCTTTTATGTTTGCATGATATAGCATAACATGAAGAGAATATGAATTGATTCTAATGCCCAGGACTGAGATGACCTGATTTTCGAAGTTGGAGTTAACTTCGATAGATGGATATCCATGTCAAGATCGGATACGAATCTTGATGGCGTTGATGTGAAATGGAATCAATTCTGGAACGAAGAAATGAGATAGATTCATTGCATTGCATTCCAGAACTGATACTGATTGATATGTTTTTACTTGTTCTATTGCATATATCTGTTGATTATACTGAGATGATTCTCACCGGAGTTTATCCGGATGTTGTTTTGTATTGTATGTGTGCATGACAACAGGAGGAAGGAACTAGTGGGAGTAAACAAGGGTAGCGAGAGATTACTACCTAGAGGAAGGGCGAGAAGCAAGAAGACTAGACACCAGCTGATTGTCTAGGTTTTGGATAGTTAATATTAGTCTTGCTAGAATCTGGTTTTGTAATTATGGATCAAACTTGTATGAATGAATTTAGGTTGTAATAACCTTGTACAGTAAGTATTACTTATAAATAAATAGCCTTTGCGATACAAGTTGAGATCTTTAGTCTTCTGCTGTTATAAAAAAAATATTGTTACGAACCAGATTTCACTTAATAAACTCGTTTGGATTAACTAATCGCCCACTAGATGAGATTAGACTAATTGTGGGAAGAGAGTCTCACAACAGGTGGTATCAGAGCCCATTGAACCATTAAGTTATTGAACTAGATGAGTGGGGTAGATTGAGTCTTCCTGATTGATTTATTGCATGCTTGCATTGTATATGGCTTACTGTTTTGAATATATATCACTTGAGTGATTACTGGGAATAAATGGTAAGAGTATACCGACGAATTATGCGAGTTACATGCTCTTCGAAGTGATTTGTAGCATGTATTGAATGAAGTATGAATCAGAACTCGATCTCTTGAGAAGTAGCACCTTGATGTGTGCTAATCAGAGGAGGGACTGAGATTTGTTATTGATATGATGACAAATTATGAACAAATCTCTCTGATTTTTAGATATGCCTCCTCGAAGAACAACTACCAGGCAGACAGGAAATATTCCACGAACAGAGCAGGGTAGTACATCGACTGATACTATGAATGCAGCTGCTACACCGATGGAAACATTGTTGAAACAATTCCAGTCTTTTAAACCACCAATCTTGACAGGGACAGAAAATGCCATAGACTGTGAGAACTGGTTGGAAGACATAGAACAGTCATTTGAAGCACTTGATTATATCGATGATCGTCGCGTGAAATTGATAGTACACCATCTGCATGGTCTTGGTAAAAGCTGGTGGATAGCAATTAAGAAAGCGCTTGAAAACCAAGGTACTGTGATTATTTGGGCAGTATTTAGAATAGCTTTCGATCAAAGATTCTTCCCCGTTTCGTATCGAAAGGATAAAGTAGTAGAGTTTGAAAACTTGAGACAGGGGCAATTGAATATTGAAGAATATGTTGCTAAATTTACCAGTTTGCTTAAATTTGCTCCACACTTTGCTATCAGCGATGAAGCACAAGCTGATCAGTTTATTAATGGATTGAATCCTGATGTGTTCAATTTGGTGAACACTGGCCGACCAAATACTTTTGCTGATGCGTTGAATCGTGCAAAGGAGCAGAAGCTGGATTGCTAAGGCAACGAAGAGCACAATTTGTGCCATCAGCAGCCAAATCAGCACAAGAGAACCCACAGATTCCGCCACCCCCTCGTTTTGATGCTGGAAGCAGCAGTAGTGGAAAGAAAATTTTCTTCAAAGGAAAAGGGAAACAATTCAAATGTTCAGGTACCAGTAGCTCTTCCAGTTCAAGTGAATTCAAACAACTGGGAGCTGGACAGAAATCTTGTGATTATTGTACCAACTGTGGAGGCAAGCACAACACGGAACAGTGTAGAGGAGTGTTTGGCTTTTGCCGCATTTGTAATCAACCTGGACATTTTGATAGAATATGTCCTCAACGTGGTGCTGGAAGTTCACAGAATACTGGTGCATCGAGATCAATGCCACCACCGAAAAGACAAGCATCTTCTGTGCATTCATTCCAACCACCAAATCAACAAAAGAGTAGGCAAGGAGGAAGCCAAATAGTGAGTCAACCTCCTAAACAGCAAGCACGAGTGTTTGCATTAACTGAAGAGCAAGCACAGGCGGCCCCTGATGATGTTATTGCAGGTAATTGCTATCTTTGTGGTTATCCTGCATATGTACTGATTGATACTGGTGCTTCCCACACATTTATTTCTGAGCATTTTGTTATAACACATTCCTTGCCTATTGACTCATTGACCGAGGTGGTACCAATTTCTTCACCTTTGGGAAGGGGTATGTTATCAGTAAAAGCAGTTAGGAATTGTATACTACAGTTTGAAGGTCATGAGATTGAGATTGATTGTATTGTACTTGGGTTGTCTGATTTCGATTTCATCATTGGTATAGATATGTAAATTAAGTACAGGGCAACAGTGGATTGTTTCCAGAAAGTAGTTCGATTTCGACCAGGGAAAACCGATGAGTGGAAATTTACGGGAAAGGATCACGAGCTAGAATTCCTTTGATTTCTGTGATTTCTATGACTAAGTTATTATAGAAAGGAACAGAGGGATTTTTGATTTACGCAGTAGATGCGATGAAGAATAGCCCGAAACTGGTTGATATACCAGTAGTTTGTGAGTTTGCTGATGTCTTTCCTGATGAGATCCCATGATTACCTCCATATCGAGAAGTAGACTTCAGTATTGAGTTGATGCCAGGTACACAACCAATATCAAAAGCACCATACCGAATGGCACCCATTGAATTGAAAGAATTGAAGGAACAGCTGGAGGATCTTCTGGCCAAGGGGTATATCAGACCGAGTGTTTCTCCTTGGGGCGCTCCAGTATTATTTGTACGAAAGAAAGATGGATCAATGAGATTATGCATTGACTACCGGCAAATGAATAAAGCAACGGTAAAGAATAAATATCCTTTACTGCGAATAGATGATTTATTTGATCAGTTGCAGGGTTCGTCAGTATATTCAAAGATTGATTTGAGATCCGGATATCATCAATTGAGAGTAAGAGATGAGGACATATCAAAATCTGCATTTCAAACGAGGTACGGTCACTGTGAGTTCATCGTTATGCCGTTTGGATTGACAAATGCTCCGGCAGTGTTTATGAGTTTGATGAATAGAGTATTTCAGAAATGCATTTCAAACGAGGTACGGTCACTGTGAGTTCATCGTTATGCCGTTTGGATTGACAAATGCTCCGGCAGTGTTTATGAGTTTGATGAATAGAGTATTTCAGAAATATCTTGATGATTTTGTGATCATATTTATTGATGACATTCTGATTTATTCGAAGAACATGTATGATCATGCGAACCATCTCAGAATCATTTTACAAACTCTAAGAGATGAGAAATTGTATGCTAAGTCGTCAAAATGCGAGTTTTGGTTGCAGAAAGTGATCATTCTTGGCCATATCATTTCTGGAGATGGTATTTCTGTTGATCCAAGTAAAATAGCGGCCGTGATTAATTGGCCTAGACCAACATCTGTACCAGAAATTCGAAGCTTTATGGGTCTTGCAGGGTATTATCGACGGTTTATCCAGGATTTTTCGAGTATTGCAAAGCCTATAACTCAACTAACACAGAAGAATGCACCATTTGTTTGGTCAGAGGCTTGTGAAAACAGTTTTCTTGAATTGAAGAAGAGATTGACTACAGCACCAGTTTTGACAATTCCTTCGGATACTGGTGATTTTGTGGTGTATTGTGATGCTTCTCACCAAGGTTTAGGGTGTGTGTTGATGCAACGAGGACACGTGATTGCATACGCCTCGAGACAGCTGAAAACACATGAAATCCGATATCCAATTCATGATCTTGAACTGGCAGCCATAGTGTTTGCATTAAAGATATGGCGACATTATCTTTATGGTGAAAAATTTGAGATCTTTTCTGATCACAAGAGTCTGAAGTATCTGTTTTCGCAGTCTGAATTGAATATGAGGCAACGAAGATGGCTAGATTTATTGAAGGATTTTGATTGCGAAATCAAATATTATCCAGGAAAATCCAATGCAGCAGCTGTTGCCCTGAGTAGAAAGATTTGTGCTTTGTCTTTGACTACGATGGGGATATCTAGTTTAATAGAGAATTGCTGTATTTCTGAATATTTATTTGAAACAGATAGAAGACCGGTGAGAATTTGTGCTATAAGTGCTGAACCTGAACTGTTGATTCGAATTAAAGAAGCACAAAAGAAGGATTTGAATATACAGAAATCTTTTGAGATGGTCAAGTCTGGACATTCATCGGAATATAAAGTGAGAGCTGACGATATTTTATATGTGAATAACAGACTTGTTGTTCCAGATCTTGTAGAGTTGAAACATCAGATTTTGAATGAAGCCCATAGAAGTAGATGTTGGGGATCCGGATCCGCCCCTCGGCGAGGCAGCGGAAGAACAATCAAATGTAAACCGGGAGGCGATCAATACGAAAAACAACAATTCATAATTGTCATACATAGGGCGTTTTAAGCGGGTTACCTCGCTGGCACTTGTGCCTGGCTCCAACCGGTATTACAATAATCCGGCTCTTCTCGGTAGATTGCTGTAGTTTACGCCAATCCGGTCCACGACCAGATCCGAGACTCCTTCGTCACGCTGCACTAGAAGCGATGACGAGATCAGCACAAACGAATACTCCTCGAAAAACTAGGCCTGAACAACTTCCGGCGAAGTGGCGGCGGCGGCGGGCAACGCACGGCGGCGGCGGGAAGAAGAGAGGGAGGCGGCGTGTGCTTTAGTGCTTAGGGTTTTGTGTTGTGAGTTGTTGTATGTTGTATGTCATTAAGTCTAATAATCTCAATTATATAGACTTAACAATGGACTTGGACCGGCCCATCGGGCCCGGGTCCAAATGACGATATCCATTGCTGCGACTTCATCGTAACTCCGATCGCCGATCAGATCGGACCGATCGACTCAGTTTCCAAAACTGAATGTTATGATGTGAAAAACCTCCGATCGCAGATCGGACCGATCGACTCAGTTTCCAAAACTGAATGTTATGATATGAAAAACAATTTTTCAGATCACCTAACCCTAAACTAAACTAATGACCGTTTTGCCCCTCAACAGAGTCAAATCCCGGTTTGACCCCTGTTGACTTTTAGGAAGTCGCACTTCCCGAAATCCTCTTCTCGTGCTCAACACATTGAGCTGAGTATCCGTGCGGGAATCTCGAATCTAGTACTTGTGTGACCCTCAATGGTTCAGGGATACAGCTAGCCGTGGGCCCACAACCATTGCGGCTCCGGAATCACAATTCCGGACTTGCCCAACGGATCATGGTAA
>KV018342.1:48438-64686 GCA_001598015.1 Dorcoceras hygrometricum
AGTTTATCCTATATTGATAGATAAATACTCAGGATGACACGTGGAATTCGAATTGAACACATTGGAAATACTGCAGATAACAAAAATATTCTCCTATAAATAAGATTGAATTCGAAACCTTATAACTGTTGTGATAGACATCGCAGTATAACTCTGAGAGTTACTGAGAATAATTACGAGAAAGCTGAAGAGATATTTGAAGAATTCGAACAGAAGGTATAATTTGACAGTGAGAGTCAGGGATTAGATTACTCAGGAATGATATTTCTTGAGTTATCCCGATGAAATCACATACTCTGTAGTTACTGTTCTTGATTTAGAATTGGAGTTTTATTTGTCGATCCATCACAGGTAGTGGATCTTTTATGTTTGCAAGATATTGCATAACATGAAGAGAATATGAATTGATTCTAATGCCCGGGACTGAGATGACCTGATTTTCGAAGTTGGAGTTAACTTCGATAGATGGATATCCATGTCAAGATCTGATACGAATCTTGATGGCGTTGATGTGAAATGGAATCAATTCTGGAACGAAGAAATGAGATAGAGTCATTGCATTGCATTCCAGAACTGATACTGATTGATATGTGTTTACTTGTTCTATTGCATATATCTATTGATTCTACTGAGATGATTCTCACCGGAGTTTATCCGGCTGTTATTTTGTTTTGTATGTGTGCATGACAACAGGAGGAAGGAACTAGTGGGAGTAAACAAGGGTAGCGAGAGATTACTACCTAGAGGAAGGGCGAGAAGCAAGAAGACTAGACACCAGCTGATAGTCTAGGTTTTGGATAGTTAATCTTAGTCTTGCTAGAATCTGGTTTTGTAATTATGGATCAAACTTGTATGAATGAATTTAGGTTGTAATAACCTTGTACAGTAAGTATTACTTATAAATAAATAGCCTTTGCGATACAAGTTGAGATTTTTAGTCTTCTGCTGTTATAAAAAAAAAAATTGTTACGAACCAGATCACTTAATAAACTCGTTTGGATTAACTAATCGCCCATTAGATGAGATTAGACTAATTGTGGGAAGAGAGTCTCACATCCGGGCCCGGCTACCTGGCTAACTCCCATTATCACTTTGCCCCACAACACTTCAATCCCTCAAAATATTTTTCATTCATGCCTTAACATAACTTAAACTTTCATGATGCATGCGTTTCATAAAAATCATGCTGACTTTAACAAGATCTTGGCCCATCAATATATATTTAATTTCCTTAAAACCAATTTCTATAATCAATTACATAGCATAATAAGTATATAATTAAAATATATATTCATGGGCCTATGCATATTTTCCTCGGCCCGGTCAAGGACTGGCTCAAACGACTGGACCACTAATTCTAAGCCCAAGGCCTCCACTAGACTTAAAATGATACTAATCCCAACTCAAAATTGGCCCAACAATAAGGAATCATCCCTTTAAAATCATTTGAAGGACTCGGCCCAACATCGTCAAAACGGCTTAAAATTCATTAGAATAAATAATGGCCCAAAATCCAATAATTTGATTAAAATCCAATTTACTTAAAATTCGAGCAACTTAAAATAAATTTCGACTTAAAATCATTGACCCGAAATCATTTTGACCAAGAACAAATTTTAACTTAAAAAGTTTACTCGACTCGATAAAATGACTCGGACCTTAAAAATAAAACTACCCGGCCCAAAAATAAAATAACTCGGACCGGACTTAAAATATTTGACTCAACACTTAAACAACTCGACCCAGCCCAATTGAACCGATCCATCAGCCCAACCGAACAGGCCCAAACCAAACACCCAAACCCTAGCCACATGCACACACACACTCCATGCAACGGCGCTGCAACCAGCAGGAAGTCATCGCGCTCGACCTCCCTGCTCCGGCCACCATGGCCGGAGACCTTCCGGATGGACTACGCCTAGGTCCACGCGGTTATAACGAGACCAACCACGGCCCCAACCGAGCACGCACGAAGGAGAATGACCTACACAAAGAGGGCACACGCACAGCGCTGAAACATGCAGCGCATGGTGTTCTCCTTCTAGCCGAAGGTTCGCCCGACCTCTAACCACTGTTCAAAGTCATCTCCAATCTCTGTATCGTCAATACGTTGATCACCCGGTTCTGTCTCATCGGTTGTCAACAGAGAAGTCTCCTCAATCACTTGTCCGATGATAACATCCACTTCATCACTATGTTTCACAGCAGTTTCTTTATCAGTAATCTCAGTAGTTTCCTTAACAGGGTCTTGCTCATCCAAAGTCTCATCATCCGTGCCCGTTGACAGAATCAATCTCCTCTTCCTGGATTTGCGTTTAGGCGCAGGAGATGTCGCAGCTGTCGCAGCTGGAGTCGATTCAATAATTTGCAGTGGCACAACATCCTGTGCCACGGGTACCACATCCAGACTTGCTGTGGAGGGAGAGGCTTTGGTCTTCACCGTTCGCCTCTTCTTGGGAATAACAGGCTCATCAGGTTCTTCCTGATTCAGCTCCAACAGATCTCACTCAGCTCACTCCTCGATGACAGATCTCCCGACCTCCCGACCTGACGATCTGACGTGAAGTCAATTCATTGGCCGGAGAAAATTCGGGGCCTATGCATTATTTTCCTCGGCCCGGTCAAGGACTGGCTCAAGCGACTGGCCCACTAATTCTAAGCCCAAGGCCTCCACTAGACTTAAAATAATACTAAGCCCAACTCAAAATGGGCCCAACATCGTCAAAACAGGCTTAAAACTCATTAGAATAATTAATGGCCCAAAACCAACAATTTGATTAAAATCCCATTTACTTAAAAATCCAGCAACTTAAAACAATTTTTAATTAAAATCATTGACTCGAAATCATTTTGACCAAGAATAAATTTTTAACTTAAAAAGTTGACTTGACCCTATAAAAATGACTCGAACTTTGAAAATAACATTACCCGGCCCAAAAATAAAATAACTCGGACCGGACTTAAAATAATTTACTCGAGACTCGATGAACCGCCCCTGTCCAACTGAACCAGCCTGAACCGTTACAATTGAACCGAGCCAAATTCATCAAACCCTGCACGCACTACTCACGCACACCACCATGCACCACGAGCAGCCGCCACCAACCGACATAAACCTCCTTGCTCCGGCCACCCTGGCCGGAGCCCAGCCGGCTGGGCCACCCCTAGGTCCTGCCGGTCATGGCCTGACCAGCCTTGGTCCAAGCCATGCGCGGCATGGCTCAAACGAAGGCAAGGAGACGCGATGCATGTCACGACCCACTCGACGCATGTCGCGACCCACGCGACGCATGTCGCAACGCACGACCAGCCTCTAAATCCTCATCTATGGACCATCTCTAGCCCTTACTAGGACCACCATGAACCACCTAATATCGAGCCATGATCCCTACAGCCGCCCCTTGACCGAAACCATGCAAGAAACTTAAAAAACCGTGAGATGCACATGAAGAAATACATGAACATGATCATATGCATGAAGATCTGAAACATCCACGAAAAGGCCATGCATAATCTTTGTAAAAACAGTATATTATGATCTAAATGGTGAGAAAAGAAAGAATAGAACATTCCTTGATCGAAAAAGAAGCGAAGATACGCGATACCGGAGCGGAGGACAATTGAGAAGACCACACCTTAGAGTTCCAATCAAAGCTTGAAAATTTTCGGCCACCTAGGGGAAGAAGAAGGCTGGAGTCGGCTGATGCGAGGAGGGGCTAGGGTAAATTTTCGAAATAGTGGATAAGGGTGAATGAAAAGTGTACAAAAGGACCCCTCCAACTAGTTTAATTAGAGAAATAAAAGGCTTATTCCAATACTAACCCTCCTCTAATTAAAAAGGCTTAAAAATATTTAAAGTTCAGCCTTCAAGCCTTAAATTTTCGTAATATATGGCCTCTCAAATTTAAAAGTGTAGTAAAAGTCACAAAAATAGCCCTTATAGGCGAAAAACGGGTCCCCCTCGATAACCGTGCATAAAATCTCATTTTTTTGGAAATGGTGCATAAAATAAAAATATTTTGCTTTAAAATATGTCTAGGGGCTAAAACATTAAAATATTTTCGATTTGATCGTCTCCGGACTCGTCCCCGCTTACCGGACTCAAACCGTACCGTAAAGCGACATGCACAACGTAAAGCATAAAATCATCACATAATCACATTCATGACATGCAAATCATACTAACATAAGGTTTTCCCCCTAGTCATGCATTCAATTCAACGTAATTAGGATTTCTGGGCGTTACACAACAGCCGAAGGCTACAACAAAGGAAGGGATCCAAAGAACTCAATGCACAGCTCAACGAAATTTGCAATAGATATGTGTGGCCACGGTGAGTGTAGGACATGTGGGCGCTACCCACTCACCTCTACTCGCCCACCAATACCAGATGCATCAACAGCTCAACCTGTCGTTGCCCAACCTATGAACTGTGGTAGTTAACCACTCGGCGCATAGGGTCTAACAAATCCCAGCAGGGAGATGAGAGTGCGGAATCACCGCTCGCCCTCGCATCCTGGTAAGAAAACATAGCAACAAAAACAAAGCAATGGCTGCAATAGCTGAAATGAGATGATAATGCGTGTATGCAACAACTAGCATAATTCATATGCAAAACAGCAACCACAACAGCAAACATACACAACCATCTCACGATATCAGCAACTACAATTCACTCAAGCCATAAACCTGCTGATTCACAAGCTCCAAATCCGTACATTATTTCTAAGCACAATTACCACAACAAGGGACCCGAGAGATCTGGTTGAAACCTGCTAAACACACAACGCACAGATCTCAAAAGCTGCACAGAAGGTCACGGTAATTCACAGTAACTTACGGTTGGTAAAGTAAACAACTTCGCGATCTTACTTCTAGATAACAACAGCCTCCGATAATGGTATAGAATGAAAGAGCTTCATGAGAGGAGTCCAGCGCTACCTCCAACGTACTAAACGGTGACCGGAAACGACAAGAATTGTCGGAGAAATGCTACGGTGAACAGTGTTCTAGGTTTCGAAGCGAAGAACAACAATTGGGAGAATTATCGCTAAGTATGGAATCTGCTAATCAAATCGAAGACCAAGTCTTCTCATATATATATACGCTTCTCACCAGCTAACAGCAGCAAGAACAACTCCACCGACAAAACCAGTCGACATCGCTGAAAACCCAACCAGCAGTCAAAAGACAAACCAACAGCTGAATCCTCAAACAACGCTACGCAAAACGGCGTCGCATCAACTTAACCAAACGACGTCGCGTAGCACACGTCATCATATCTGTCGACAGCTGATCAACCAAAACCAGCGAGTGGAAAAAAAAACGCATCAGATTCCTCAACAATAAACGTAGAACGCAACCACCAGCTGATACCCAAAACGCTGTGTTTCAATTAAATGAAAACGGCATCGCATAACCCAACAGCTAATCGCTACTAGAGGAAACACACCAACTGCTGAATTCCCAAAACGACGTAGTTTCACCCAACGGCTGGTCGCTACTAAGAAACGCGCTAACAAACCACCAGCTGGTTCCTATTCACCAAAACATTGTCGCTTCAGTGTTCTATAACGCTGTCTGCTGATTCTTGCGACTAAAACACCAACGTCTGAAATCCACGTCAGCGTTGCTGCTGCTTCCTGCCACCTCAGCATTGATGCTGATATAATATACGCGTTCAACAGATCTCACCAAAAATTCAGATTTCAAAATCGAAAATTCCAAAATTTCCAGAATTGCTCTAATTGTGATTTCTGACCCGGAAATACAAACAAAACCTTCAATAAGAAATCTGAACCACCAGAAATCTCAAAAAATCCGATTAATCCAACGATTAATCCTCTATTACTTTTCCACGTCTCACATTTCTCCCCCACTAAAAAGGATTTCGTCCTCGAAATCAAATAACAATTCCGGAAATATAACACAGCAACAGAGAGCCAAAAAAAAAAATCGCCCAACACATGGCCAATAGTTCAAGATAACTGAGCAAACAATTAACAAGGAAAGAATTACAACCAAAGTTACAATTACTGGGAATCTAGCACAACAGCTACTCAAACAGATGCGGCCACTCGCGCTGCATCTTTTCCTCCAGCTCCCAAGTAGCTTCTTCCCTACCATGTTTTCTCCATTGCACCATCACCAACGGAATGGTTTTGTTCCTCAATTTTTTCTCTTTTCTGCCTAGGTTCTGCAAGGGATACTCCTGATAGCTCAACGTCTGATCTAGCTCAACCTCGTCGGTTCTCAGCACATGAGACGACTCTGGCTCGTACTTCCTCAACATGGAAACATGAAAGACATCATGTAGTGAATATAATTCCGGAGGCAATAACAGCCGATACGCTAAAGAGCCAATCCTCTCAACATTTTCATACGGTCCGACGTAACGAGGGGCTAACTTTCCCTTGTGTCCAAAGCGCATAACACTGCGAAACAGAGAGACTTTGAGAAATACCTGATCACCAACCTGAAACTCTAGAGGTCGACGCCTCTTATTCGCATAACTTGCTTGGCGATCCTGGGCATCTTTCATCCGCTGCCGAATTAGATCCACATGATATTTCATTTGCTGCACAAAGTCTGGGGCATATAACTGCTTCTCCCCCACTTCTTCCCAACATACCGGCGATCTGCACTTCCTGCCATACAAAGCTTCAAACGGCGCCATGCCAATCGTCACCTGATAGCTATTATTGTAGGAAAATTCCACCAAAGACAACGCGTCTTGCCAGCTACCTCCAAAATCCATCACAACAGCTCGTAACATATCCTCTAACGTCTGGATAGTTCGCTCAGATTGGCCATCTGTTTGGGGATGATACGCTGTACTCATAGCCAATCTGGTACCTAGAGCTGCTTGCAAACTCTTCCAAAACCTGGAAGTAAACCTTGGATCTCGGTCTGAAACAATCGAAACAGGCACACCGTGCAATCTAACCACAAAATCTACGTGCAGTTTCGCCATTTTCTTCAGAGAAAAGGTCATACCATAGGGAATAAAATTTGCAGACTTCGACAAACGGTCGATAACCACCCAAATAGCATCGCATCCTCTGCTGGTACAAGGCAGATGCGTCACAAAATCCATAGCTACGTGCTCCCAATTCCATTGGGGCACTTCCACACTCTGCAACATAACACCAGGTCTCATCCTTTTGGCCTTTACCATCTGACAGTTCAAACAACGAGCGACAAAACCAGCAACGTCGCTCTTCAGGCCAGCCCACCAGAAGTGCGGCTTCAATGCATGGTACATCTTCCGTGCACCAGGATGAACACTGTGTCTACTGCAGTGCGCTTCCCGAAGGATCTCCTCCTTCAAATCAATGAGTTTAGGCACAACCAGCCTGCCACAAAACCTCAAGAATCCATCAGAAGAAACGGAATAATCTTCAAGTTCTCCAGCCCTGACCTTTAACTTCAACTCGTGGATGGAAGGATCAGTCCTTTGAGCTGCTCGAATAGTCGAAACAATCTGTGGCTCCACATGGAAAGAAGAAACCACGACACAATCCTCAGCCGGGTAGAATCTCCAACCAGTAGTATTAAGATGCTCCTAATCCTTAGAGATATACAACGAAGCAAGCATCTCACTAGCCTTCTGGCTCAAAGCATCGGCTACTACGTTCGACTTCCCAGGCTGATACTTGATCTCGCAATCAAAGTCCTTTAGCAGCTCCATCCAACGACGCTGTCTCATATCTAAGTCAGGCTGCGAAAACAGATACTGCAAACTTTTGTGTTCCGAGTACACCACAAATTGCTCGCCATACAGATAATGACGCCAGATCTTCAACGCAAAGACCACGGCTGCTAGCTCCAAATCATGGACTGAATAACGAGTCTCATGCGGTTTCAGCTTCTGCGAGGCATACACAATGACTCGACCATTATGCATCAAAACACAGCCCAATCCATTGAGCGAAGCATCAGAACAAACAATAAAACCACCTGATCCGGACGGAAGAGCCAACACAGGTGCAGTAGTCAGTTTTTCCTTGAGCAATTGAAACACATTCTCGCATTGCTCATTACACACAAACCGCTTGTCCTTCTGAGTCAGTTGAGTCATCGGCTTTGCTATGCTAGAAAATCCTTCGATGAAACGACGGTAATAGACAGCTAGACCCAAGAAACTGCGAATATCTCAAATACATTCCTGGGATGCTCCCAGTTCAAAACAGCGTCAACCTTACCGGGATCCATCGAAATCCCCTCGGCTGAAATAACATGTCCCAAGAATACGATGCGATCCAGCCAAAACTCGCACATGGAGAATTTAGCAAACAGCTGCTGGTCTCTCAACTGAAGTACAATTCTCAGGTGCTCCTTATGCTCCAAAGGAGTCTTAGAATATACCAAGATTGTTAGAGTAGATGCCCAACTAGGCAACTTGTGGCGTGTGGGTATCATTGACTCTTGTGTATAACGATCTTTATTCATGAAATACGCATTTCTATTATGGCATTCTTTATTTTCATTATGTTATAATGTTAACAATTGTGTTGGATAAAGACCTAGAATGCACTATAGTGTATGTTAGATGTGATAGTGGATATGATGGCTATCATGAAGCACATCTAATAGTCACTGTGTATTCTGAACGCGTTCATAGTCGATTGAGCCGTCAAAATGAGGATAAGGCCGCCCGAGTTTGAGACTAGCATCTGCGATGTGAAGTACCATGTTTCATTGGTAGAGAACATTGTGATGTTCTGAGCATGCAGATGGATAGTGACCTGGTGATCTATCGAACTACCCTCGTTCGGACTTTCCAAGTGGTTACCATTTGTCGAGTGGATAAGTCCGAGGTCTTGGTTGTACTGATTAGTCCTCACTACTCGAAACGTCATTGAGACTCTACATGATAGGCACCTCATTTTGACCCGTTTACCGACTCATTTGGGGTCATTAGGTGGCGGGATTGGGTGAGGTCCCGATGCATGTAGGAGTCGATGCTTCGTTGTCGAGGATTCACCGCTCGCTTTTATGCGTGGATGTCCTACGCTATCTGAGGACCAATGGTCGTTGATCTGATCGGGATATATGTGTTGAAAGGACCGTACTGTACGCTAACACGACCAACTTGTTCTTGCAGGCACTATCTGTGATACCTAGGGGATCATGGGGCGATGTTGCTAGGCGCTTTACCATGATCCGATGGGCAAGTCCGAAATTGTGATTTCGGAGTCGCAATGATTGTGGGCCCACGACTAGCTGTATCCCTGAACCATTGAGGGTCACACAAGTACTGGATTCATGATTCCCGCACGGAAACTGAGCTCAATGTGTGGAGCATAGGAGGAGGAATTTAGGGAGTGCGACTTCCTAAAAGTCAACAGGGGTCAAATTGCGATCTCCCATAGTTGAGGGGCTAAACTGCAATTTTGGACTAGGTGGTCAGAAAAATTGTTTTCGCATCATAATACTCAGTTTTGGAAACTGTGTAGATCGGTCCAATCAGATCGTCGATCGGAGTTATGATGAAGTCACGATGATAGGGATGAACCGAATGTTCATACGTTGGACTGGGCCCGCCCCAGGTCCAATGGGCCGGTTCAAGCCCATCACACCTATACTTATTCTTGAGTCTAGGGTTGATGTATGACATTACAACACAACTCAACTCACACAAACCCTAGCCTCCAAGTTGGCTGCCGCCCCTCCCTCTCCACAACACCTCACGGCCGCCGCCCTTGCTCTGCCGCGCCGCACCGCCCGCCGCCGCTAACCGTGATCGGACTTGTTCCGATCACCTTGTTGAGGAGATTCCGTTCGTGTCAAATTCGTCAGCTCTTCTAGTGCAGACTGACGAAGGAGTCCTGATTCCAGTCATGGACCGGATTAAGGAGATCTACCGCCGCCTACCTTGAAGTTCCGGATTCCCTGTGAATCTGGTCGGAGCCAGGCGCCTAGACGCCAGTGCATAAATTTAAAACTTCCGCTGCGCCCCGGAAACGGGATCCGGATCCGCCACTGTGCCAATAGTGGTATCAGAGCCAAGGCTCGGATGCTTCAATACATTATTTTTCCTGAATTGCATAGATTTAAAAGTTTCAGAATCAAAAAACAAAAAAAAATAAAATTATTGCACACGGCTGCCGGCGCCGCCGCGCAAGGCGTCGCCATCGCGGGCGCACCACCGCGCGCTGGCCAGCGCGAATTGTCACGCGCTGGCCGGCCACCGTGTGCTACTATCGCGCATGGTGGCGCTCGGTGTTCCCATCCTTCGCCCAACCTGGTTGCGCGATCTGCCGCTCATGTCGCGGCCAGCGTGCGGCCTTGTGCCGCACGCTGTGATGGCGGTGGTCGCCGTCGTGCGGCCATCGTCCGATGATTCTCCGGCAGCGTTGCGACGGCTGTTTTGTCTTCTAGGTTATGTTCAGGGCCTATCCCGAGCAGCCCATGAAGTTTTCGGGCCAATATTTGATATTGGGCCATTTTGGTCGGACCAAAATTGATTTTGGAATTTTTGAGATTTTGGGACTAAAATTGTTTTAAACCCAATTTGATGCAATTAAAATTGACAAAATATGATTTTATTTATAAAATATGATTTTATAATTAAAATATGATTTTGTTGGAAATTATCAAATTTGATTTGGTTATTTAATTTATGTCAATTATATGAATTAATTGCATGTTTGGGATAATCGAGAGCCGTGCCCAATGTGTTAGGTGTATGCTAGGTTTTGCGATTTTGGTTGTAAATATTGTTGATATCATTTATAAAGTGGGCCTGGTTTATGGCCCGTTCCCACCCCTTTACAATTGTATCCCAACGTGTCATGGATATTTAAATGTAAATATTAGATTTAGTGTGAGGACATTTGAAGATGGTGGAGATGATGATCAAAGATATTGAAGACCGAAGATTTGTAAAACCGGAAACTAATGTAATAGGATTGCATTGCATACTGAATTTCACCTAGGACTGGACCCAGGTCCGTGATTGGCAACCACGGACCGCATAGCTACACTCGATCATCCCAAATTTTTATATATATGCGATATATGTTTGTTGAATCCGCATTTTAAATTATGATTTAAAATTAATTGAGACCGAATTTCAAAATTAAAATCCCTCATTTTAAATATGATTTAAAATTGATATCAAGATTAAAAGTTTATTCGATAAACTAAGGGAATTTGAATTTTTTTAAATTACCCTACCTTCCATCAACAATGAGTGTACGTCGATGCTACCCGTATACATGGCCCGGCTCATATTATTGAGGGGGTCATGTATGCCGGAAAGCTGTACACGTCATTGACACTCGCTGTGAGTTGGTTGGAACTCCTTTTAACGTTGGCTCATATTATTGGGGACGTTAAGGGGACCGTCCTTCACAACTCGACATTGATGGGTCATATTGACACGTGATAGTAATCGGCGTCATATTATTGGGCCCTTACTGGACGTGAGGTGAATACATGGAGGTTGCACCGGTTGCAATTGAACTCTACCTTTTGAGGTCATGGTTGGCTGATATTATTCGGGACCATGATCGCTCGATTGGTCTCTGTGTACCAACTAAGGAAACTTGCTTTCTCGATTTCATTAGAGGATGGTGAAATCGTTAAAATAGTGGGAGGGTAATTCATAAAACTAAATGACCTTGTTTTATGTCTTAGCGTTTTTCATATATAGTTAGTAATGCATATCTGTTTTTCTTTTCAGTATAAACTGCTTATAAAATGTCTTCGATCAAAAATCCACTTGCTGCTATACTGGATAGCAACAAGTTCACTTGTCTGAACTACCAAGACTGGCTTCGAAACCTCAATATTGTATTGGCTTCGGAGAAGCTCCTCTACACGTTAGACAAGAGCCCTCCGAAGGAAGCCCCTGCCGATATCAGCCCTGAGGAGCTGACAAAGCATAACAAATGGTGGGATGACGAGCTTAAGACTCGATGCTATATGATGGCATCGATGTCAAATGAAATGCAGCGGTGCTTTGAGAAGACCGTGTGTGCTGCTGACATACACCTTCATCATAAAGAGTTGTATGGGGAGAACTCTCGAACTGAGAGGTTCACCACTGTCAAGGAGCTCATGACGAGCCGCATGCGCGATGGGACTTTGGTCCGCGAGCATGGGGTTCGTGTGATTGAGCTTATTGAAAAGTTGGTGGGCCTTGATATCACACTTCCACATGAGCTGTCTGTAGATTTGCTTCTCCTCTCACTCCCTGCTGCATTCGACCCCTTTGTGGTCAACTTTAAAATGAACAAGCTGGAATCCACCCTTGAAGAGGTGGTGAACATGCTTGTCGTGTTCGAGGGGACCATAAAGAAGGACAAGCCCGTCCTCCTTATTGGCTCTTCTTCCTCTGCGAAGAAGGGGCCCAAACGCAAGGATAAGAAACATTCTGCCCCTGCGAAGGAGGAAAAGCCCACTAAGAAGCCCAAGGCAAAGGCTTCCAAGCCAAACAAGTCTGAGGATGTTTGCCACCACTGCCACAAGCCTGGGCACTGGAGGAGGAACTGCAAGGAGTACCTCGACAGTTGCGAACTGCAAAAGGTATGTTCTATATTGAAATAAATATATCTCTTAATTCGACTTCTTGGGTACTTGATACCGGATGTGGATCTCATATCTGCAATGATTTGCAGGTGATGACAAGAAGCGGACGTCTTAGAGAGGGTGAGACCCACTTGAGGCTGGGCAATAAAGCAAGGGTTGCTGCAGTAGCTATAGGAGATGTTTATTTATTTCTGTCTTCGAATTTTAAGTTGTTATTGAGAAACGTTTTGTTTGTTCCCGAGTTGATAAAGAACATTATTTCTGTTTCTATGCTTGATTGTGATGGATATTCTTGTCATTTTGCTAATTCGATTTGCAATATATACAAGAATGAATGTTTAATTGGAACTGGGGAACGCGAAAACGATTTATACACCTTAAAATTAAAAGAAGTTCCAACTCGCGATGTGGAAACACATACAACAACAATTAAAAGGAAAAACGATAGCTTGAACCCAGCACAAATTTGGCACGCTAGGCTAGGTCACATTTCCCTAAGTAGGATGAACAAGTTAGTTAGGAATGACATTTTTTATTTGTCAGACATCAACTCCCTACCGACTTGTGAGTCTTGTCTGAAGGGAAAGATGACTAAACAACCCTTCAAGGGCAAGCCTGAACGTGCTCAAGGCCTATTGGATTTGATCCATTCTGATGTGTGTGGCCCACTTAGCATTGGTACTAAGTACGTTCACACATACTTCATCACCTTTACCGATGATCACTATAGGTATGGGTACTTGTACTTCATGAAGCACAAGTCTAAATCCTTTGAAAGGTTCAAAGAATTCAAGGCTGAAGTAGAAAATCAGTTAGGAAAAAGTATTAAAGCACTACGATCCGATCGTGGTGGTGAATACTTGAGTGCTGAATTTCAAGACTATCTCAGAGAGAATGGGATTCTCTCACAGTGGATCCCTCCGGCCACACCACAGCTCAATGGTGTAGCGGAGCATCGTAACCGAACCTTGATGGACATGTTTCGATCTATGATGAGCTTCATCTGAGCTTCCTACCTCGTTTTGGGGCTATGCGCTTGAAACGGCGGTAATGTTGCTGAACAATGTCCACACCAAGGCAGTGGATAAGGCTCCATATGAGATATGGATGGGCAAGCCGCCAAAATACTCATACATGAGGATTTGGGGATGTCCTGCTTACGTGAAGCAGACCGTGGGAGATAATCTGGATACCAGATCCATCTTATGCTACTTCATTGGGTATCCAAAGAATTCCATTGGATACTATTTCTACTATCCCAATGAAACAAAAGTGTTTGTTTCTAGAAATGGCACCTTTATGGAAAGGGAGTTTCTACTTGATAGAAAAGTCAAGATAGTAGAACTCGAAGAGGTTCGAGTACCATCTGAAGTACCAAGTGAACCTCCTGCACCTCCAGAGCCGGTACAAGAAATGGTCGCACCTAGGAGATCTGAAAGGATTCCTAGGGCTCCTGAAAGATATGGTTTTCTCCTTGAAGATGATCAAAATGATCAAGTTATTGGATGCGATCCAAGAACTTTCAAGGAGGCAATTTCCGATGCTGATTCTAATTTGTGACTTGAAGCAATGCAGTCTGAGATTGACTCAATGCATGCGAACCAAGTTTGGACTTTTGTTAATCCTCCCGAAGGAATTGCTCCTATTGGGTGCAAATGGATATACAAAAGAAAACTCGGGCCTGATGGACCTACAAGGAACGACTGGTCGCGAAAGGTTACACTCAAAGGCAAGGTGTTGACTATGATGAAACTTTTTCGCCAGTCGCAATGTTCAAGTCAATTAGAATCCTACTAGCCATAGCCGCATGGTACGACTATGAGATATGGCAAATGGATGTGAAAACTGCGTTCCTCAATGGAAACATTATGGAAGAGATCTATATGACGCAGCCTGAGGGTTTCACATCTGTAGGAAGTGAGCATAAAGTATGCAAACTTCAGAGATCGATCTACGGTCTCAAACAAGCATCGAGGAGTTGGAACCTGATATACGATGAAACAATTAAGGAATTTGGTTTCATCAAGAATCCCGAGGAGCCATGTGTGTACAAGAAGGTAGTCAAAAGCGCTGTGACATTCCTTGTACTTTATGTTGATGACATTCTACGCAATGGTAATGATGTAGGAATGTTGCAATCAACAAAAGTGTGGTTGTCTAGTAGATTCTCGATGAAGGACATGGGTGAAGCATCCTATATTCTTGGAATACAGATCTATCGGGATAGATCGAAAAGAATGCTCGGACTCACCCAAGCTAACTATATCGATACCATACTTAAGCGATTCTCTATGGAAGAGTCCAAGAGAGGACACCTACCTATGTGCCACGGGGTCACTCTATATAAGTCTATGTGTCCAAAGACTGATGAGGAGATAGAGAGTATGACACGTGTGCCATATGCCTCGGAAATAGGTAGTATTATGTATGGCATGATCTCAACGAGACCGGATGTTTCATATTCTCTAAGTGCCACGAGCCGCTACCAGGCCAACCCCGGCCAAATGCATTGGAAGGCTGTGAAAGATATTCTTAAGTACTTACGAAGGACTAAGAATATGTTCATGGTCTATGGGGGTGGTGAACTGAAATTGGAAGGCTACACTGAATCTAGCTTCCAATGTGACGTGGATGATTCGAAGTCAACCTCTGGATTTGTATTCATGCTCAATGGTGATGCTGTCTCTTGGAAGAGTTCCAAGCAAGACACCATCGCGGATTCAACCACTGAGGCTGAGTACATCACAGCATCAGCTGCTGCTAAAGAGTCGGTTTGGATAAGGAATTTCGTCCAAAAGTTGGGCGTAATCCCTGATGGAGTTGGTCCAGTCCCGGTGTACTGCGACAACACAGGTGCCGTTGCGCAAGCAAAGGAGCCTAGGTCTCACCAAAGATCCAAACATATACTGAGAAAATACCACATAATCCGAATGTTGTGGCTAGAGGTGACATAGCAGTCGAGAGAGTCTCCTCTGCAGACAACATTGCTGATCCACTTACGAAGCCCTTGCCAGGACCGTTGTTTGAAAAACATCACGAAACAATGGGACTGCGTCTGATGAGTAGTTGGCTATAGGGAAAGTGGGATATTGTTAGAGTAGATGCCCAACTAGGCAACTTGTGGCGTGTGGGTACATTGACTCTTGTGTATAACGATCTTTATTCATGAAATACGCATTTCTATTATGGCATTCTTTATTTTCATTATGTTATAATGTTAACAATTGTGTTGGATAAAGACCTAGAATGCACTATAGTGTATGTTAGATGTGATAGTGGATATGATGGCTATCATGAAGCACATCTAATAGTCACTGTGTATTCTGAACGCGTTCATAGTCGATTGAGCCGTCAAAATGAGGATAAGGCCGCCCGAGTTTGAGACTAGCATCTGCGATGTGAAGTACCATGTTTCATTGGTAGGGAACATTGTGATGTTCTGAGCATGCAGATGGATAGTGACCTGCTGATCTATCGAACTACCCTCATTCGGAATTTCCAAGTGGTTACCATTTGTCGAGTGGATAAGTCCGAGGTCTTGGTTGTACTGATTAGTCCTCACTACTCGAAACGTCATTGAGACTCTACATGATAGGCACCTCACTTTGACCCGTTTACCGACTCATTTGTGGTCATTAGGTGGCAGGATTGGTGAGGTCCCGATGCATGTAGGAGTCGATGCTTCGTTGTCGAGGATTCACCGCTCGCTT
>KV018342.1:69697-88782 GCA_001598015.1 Dorcoceras hygrometricum
CAAAACGGCGTCGCATCAACTTAACCAAACGACGTTGCGTAGCACACGTCATCATATCTGTCGACAGCTGATCAACCAAAACCAGCGACTGGATAAAATAACGCATCAGATTCCTCAACAGTAAACGTAGAACGCAACCACCAGCTGATACCCAAAACGCTGCGTTTCAATTAAATGCAAACGGCGTCGCATAACCCAACAGCTGATCACTACTAGAGGAAACACACCAACTGCTGAATTCCCAAAACGACGTAGTTTCACCCAACGGCTGGTCGCTACTAAGAAACGCGCTAACAAACCACCAGCTGGTTCCTAATCACCAAAACATCGTCGCTTCAGGGTTCTATAACGCTGTCTTCTGATTCTTGCGACTAAAAAACCAACGTCTGAAATCCACGTCAGCGTTGCTACTGCTTCCTGCCACCTCAGCATTGCGCTGATATAATATACGCGTTTAACAGATCTCACCAAAAATTCAGATTTCAAACCCGAAAATTCCAAAATTTCCAGAACTGCTCTAATTGTGATTTCTGACCCGAAAATAGAAACGAAACCTTCAATAAGAAATCTGAACCACCAGAAATCTCAAAAAATCCGATTAATCCAACGATTAATCCTCTATTACATTTCCAGGTCTCACACGCGGCGGCGGTGCGACGGTTGCGCGGCGGCGGCGAGGCGGAAAAATTTTTTTTTTTTAAAATCTGAGATCTGATGCAATACAGGCATAAAAAGTGTATTGACAGATCCGAGCCAAAGATCTGACCACTGTTGGTGCAGCGGCGGATCTGGATCCCGCTCCAGGGGCGCAGCGAAAGATTTAAAAATTTGAGCCCGGGAACGGTCAATACACCTATAAAAACATACATAGAATGTTCAGAACATGGTACCTTGTTGGCGTCTAGGCGCCTGTCTCCGACCAATTTCACGAGGAAATCAGCACTTCAACGGTTGGCGGTTTTGGCCTCCTAATCCGGTCCACGATCGGAATCCCAATTCCTTCGCCGTTCTGCACTATAAAACTCGACGAAGATTTCACGGACGGAATCTCCTCGCCGGAACGGTCGGAACGAGATTTCCGAAGGCAGCGGTAGGCGACGGCGGCGGGGGAGGAGAGGAGAGAAAAGGAAGAATAAGCTGAGGAGCTTTTGGTGTTTCTCAAATGAATACCCAGGGCCTCTATTTATAGATTTTCCATTGGCTTGAACCAGTTTAATGGGCTTGGGTCGGGAACAAGCCCAGGGTGAACATTGGTTTCAAGTCCATCACTGTGGCTCCATCATAATCCCGATCGACGATCAGATCGGACCGATCTACACAGTTTACAAAACTGAGCATTATGATGTGAAAACAATTTTTCGGACCACCTAATCCAAAATAGCAGTTTGGCCCCTGTAATCTTTAAGGATAGTCAAACTAGTCCAAACTTAGGGAAATTGCATTTTGACCCTATTTAATTTTAGAAGTCGCACTTCCATCCTTCCTCCTACTATACTTAAAAAATTGAGCTTAATTTCCGTACGGGAATTGGAAACCAGTACTTGTGTGACCCCCAATCGTTCAGGGATACAGCTAGCCATGGGCTCACAAAATTTGTGACTCCGAAACCATATTTTCGGACTAACCCATCGGATCATGGTAAAGCGTCTAGCAACATCGCCCCATGATCCCCTAGGTATCACTGATAGTGCCTGCAAGAACCAGTCGGTCATGGTTAGCATACAGTACGATCCTTTCAACACAAATATCCCGATCAGATCAACGACCATTGGTAAATCGAGAGTCGCTAGAGATCCAACAACCATGCATACATCTTGGAGATCAAATAGTGACATCGCATGTGTTACTAGGCAAACCCATTTACCTAAAACACATTTAGTACTCTGGACAGAGATTTGTCACACTATTATCTCCTCAGATAGCATATGATATCCACGCACAATGGCGAGCGGTGAATCCTCGACAACGAAGCATCGACTCCTACATGCATCGGGACCTCACCCAACCCCGCCACCTGATGACCCCAATTGAGTCATTAAATGGGTCAAAGTGAGGCACCTATCATGTAGAGTCTCAATGATGTTTCGAGTAATAAGGGCTAATCAGTACGACCAAGACCTCGGATTTAATCCACTCGACAAATGGTAACCACTTGGAAAGTCCGAACGAGGGTAGTTCGATAGATCACCAGGTCACTATCCATCTGCATGCTCAGAACATCACAATGTTTCCTACCAATGAAACATGTTACTTCACATCGCATATGCTAGTCTCAAACTTGGGCGGCCTTATCCTCATTTTGACGGCCCAATCGACTAGGAACGAGTTTATAATACACAGTGACTATTAGATGTGTTTCATGATAGCCATCATGTGAGACCTGAAATTAAATAAGAGATTAATTGTTGGATTAATCAGTTTGTAAGAAATTCTGGATTTTCAGATTTCAATTTGAAGATTTCGTTTGCATTTTCGTGTCAGAATTCACATTTGGAGAAATTTTGGAAATTTTGGTATTTTTGAGTTAGAAATCTGTTTTGTGATCGGGTGAGATCTGAACAGATTTCGTGAGAGATCTGTTCGGTATGGTGAAATCTGGTCGCAACGCGTAGTGGGTAGTGCGAGACCCATACGCTGTTGTTTCGTGAGGTCTGGATGTCGCGTAGTTAGGTGAGATCTGTTTGCGTGTGTGACGCCTGGTTGTATCGCTGAGAGCTGATGTCAACGCGGTTCAGCGTTCCTGTAGCACAAGATGAAAACGTCGTCGTTTAGGAGAGATCTGATATTTCGTTTGTGCTAGGATCTTATTTGGAATATACCCCGCGTGTTTTGTGTTGAGCGCAATACGATGTCGTTTAGATAAGTTGATACGGTGTCGTTTGGCTTAGCGTTTGGTTGTGAGATCTGATGAGCGTGATCGCTGGTGCGCGGGACAATGTATAGAGCTGGTTTTCATATGTCACCAATACGTCGCCGTTTTGGTTAGCGCTTGTTGGAGAGATCTGTGGCGCGAGAGTTAGTGTTTAGCGTTTGTTTGAACAGATGTCTGTAGCGTTAGTTCCAGATTTCTCCAGCATTCAGCGCTTTTGGTTTTCAGACTTCTCCGTGGTTTTAGAGCGACGTCGATTCGTTGTTGAGAGCTGTTTAACGCATGCGTTAATTTGTTGAGGGATCTGTTTTTGTCGGTATAAGTTTTAGCAGATTTCATGTGTGTATATATATGTAAGAAGCGTTTGCCTTCAATTATATTAGCAGATCCCATACTTAGCAAAAATCCTCCGGACTTTCATTCTTCGCTCAAACCCTCGGGTACTGTTCACCGTGAGTTTCTCCGGCGAATTCCCGTCGTTTCCGGCCACCATTTTTCACGTTTGAGGTAGCGTTGGACTCCTCTCAAGAAGCTCTTTCTTCTACACCACTTTTGGAGGCTGCAATTGGCTTGTTGTGGAACACGAAGTTGCTTCCCGTTTGTGCGTTGTGTAGTTCAGGTAGAACTTCGTTCTTGTTTACGATGAGATCTTGTTCCTAGCCTTAAATTAAGCTTCCTGTTAAGTTGTATTGGTAGGATTGATTTCTGGTTGAGATTTTCTCCCAGCCTTGGGCTGCGGTAGTTGGCCGTGAGTTTCTGTTAGCTTTCCTGAGTTGTTTTGTGCATTGTTTGCTTCGACAGGTGCTTATATCAGATTTCTCGGGCTTGTTTGCTGTAATTGTTTCCCAAAAATTAGAGGTACGGGTCTTGAGCTTGAACTCCAGCTTGGATTAGCGTGGGATGTAATGTGAGAGCTGGTTTGCATCTCTGGTTGGGATTACCGTGAATATTGTGGTGTATTGCTTGCTGTGCATTTGTGTTATGCTAGCTACTTGCTGTTATGTGCATACACGCATTTATTCACTTGCATTTCGGATCCCTTTCTTTGTATCTCGTTGTATTATGACGTTGTTTCTTACCAGGATGCTAGGGCGAGCGGCGATACCGCACTCTCATCTCCCTGCTGGGATTGTTAGCCCTCATGCGCCGAGTGGTTAACTACCACAGTTCATGAGTTGTGCAACGGAAGGTTGAGCTGTTTGATGCATCTGGTATTCGGGTGTAGTGTCAAGGCGAGTGGCTCATTACCACACTTTGAACACACCCCGTGGTCACTGTTCGTTGCAGATTCTTTGGAGCTATGTTTGAGTTCCCTGGCTCCCTTTTCGGTTGTAGCCTTCAGCTGTTATCTGGTGTCTCATGCATAGCATCTGCATTTTATCTTATGATGTTTCTTTAGCTGTTTCAATTGCTCTCCGTACTGGGGTTTGACCCCATGTCCCTCTGGGGCTTGGTTTGTTTTCCTTGCCTGTTTTGTTGTTCAGGTTCTACAGCTGGTCATGGCTTTTACCCAGCTGGAGGTGCCCCTGGAGGTGGTTAGAGTATCCTAGTAGTGTATAGCATATTTATATGTATCAGTACAGTTAGCCAGGTGATGCCATGTGCTCATGTTGTATTTTGTTGTACTCAGTTGTGGTTGTTATCAGGAATTTGATACATGTTATGCTGTATGGTTTGTCGTGGGCTTGTAGCCTTGGTTTGGGTGGTTTTGTTAAACTGGGATATCTATTTTGAGTATTGTCGTATTTTAAATTATATTGTTTTAAACCGTCAGACCAAAAGCAAAAATTTTACCCGCTTTTTAGTAGCTTTCTCTTGTGTTTATGTGGTTTTACTCTGTTATGAGCACGAGGCCTGACACATCATATCCACTATCACATCTAACATACACTATGGTGAATTCCAGGTCTTTATTCAACATAATTGTTAACATTATAAAATAATGATGATAAAGAATGACATAAAAGAATACGAATTTCATAAATAAAGATCGTTTTACATAGAGTCAACAAGAACCCACACGCCACAAGTTGGCTAGTTGGGCACCTACTCTAACATAATGATGGGAGCTAGTAGGGATATCGGGCCCGAGGATCCCCTGTTTTAATGTATTACGAGCCTATGGATGTGAGACCCGAAAGTTTAGAAAGACTAATTGCGTTAATTAATCGGGTTTATCATAGACCAGATTTGAGCGTGAACAAATCTGGGTGACCAGCTTTGAGCTGGTATGCATGGAAAAGCAATCGGGTCCATATTAGTACTTAGAACAATTCTGGGAAGTTTGAGAATTTTTGTTGCAGCGATCAGATTTGAGAGCTGATCAGATTCGAGGTTAGAATCTGGTATCGCTAAGCAGATGTGAGTACGCTAGTGTGTTTCTATAGCGGTTAGAGAAACTACGCCGTTTGGATTAGTTGGAACGACAGCGTTTTGGCTCAACGGGGGTGACTCAGATGTGAGTTGTGCGTGTATTCATATGAGTAGGATCTGAGTGTTGCGATGCGACGCGTTTAGCATTTCAGATTCGAGTAGCGGGTGACGTGTCCAGATGCGAGAGTGGACTCTGTGCGGCGTCGTTTGGGTAAGTCAGGATCTGTTTTGACAAAGAGTCATATCTGATATGAGATTCAGATCCAAGTGGGAAATCAGTTTTGAGACTTAAGTGTCGGTGGGTACTATTCATCATATTTGAGCAGATTTGAACTTTAATTAGAGGACTTTGCCTTCGTTATTTATTATCCAGATTCGACACTTAGAATATTTCTCGATAGAGAATCCTGTCGCGATAACCTAGCTATTGTTCACCGTAACTCTTTTTCTCCGATGGCTGGCGGTAGACAGCTTTGATTGAAGTAAGAGTGGTAGCGCTGTACTCCTCTTGCTAAGACGCTTCATTTGGTACAGCTTGTGGAAGCTTGCGTCAAGCTTGGAGAGGTTCGCAAAGACATCTCCCTTCTGTAGTCTGTTAGCATAAGCGTGGCTTTGCTTCTATCGTTCAGGTAGCTCATTGGGTAATTGCTAAGATCCTACCTTGTGCTTCGTTTAGAGCCTTCTATTGTGTTACCAGCTTTGATTGAAGTAAGAGTGGTAGCGCTGTACTCCTCTTGCTAAGACGCTTCATTTGGTACAGCTTGTGGAAGCTTGCGTCAAGCTTGGAGAGGTTCGCAAAGACATCTCCCTTCTGTAGTCTGTTAGCATAAGCGTGGCTTTGCTTCTATCGTTCAGGTAGCTCATTGGGTAATTGCTAAGATCCTACCTTGTGCTTCGTTTAGAGCCTTCTATTGTGTTAGAAGGGTAGGATAGCGCTGGTTGAGTTAGTAGCTCCCAGTTGTAGTTTCTGTGCTACTTTCCCTGAGATTTTGTGTGTTGTTTCTTAGGTTTGGATCTGTGTTGCTCGGGACTTAGTTGTAGTAATTGTAGCTCAGAAGATTGAGGTACGGATGTGAGCTTGTTTACAACGTTGATGAGCATGGATATTATGTGTGCTGCTGTGTATGCCTCTGTGCTGTTATTGCTTGCCTCTGTGATGTTGTTTCTTGCAAGATGTTCATTGCATACACGCATAATTCATGTTGAATCCAGATCTTGGTTAGCCGTGCTTTGTTATCTTGATCAGTGTGCACCAGAATGCCGGTTGGAGGACGAGCGGGTTACTATCGTATGCCTCAACTCCCTGCTGGGATCTGTTAGCCACTATAAGCGGAGTGGGTAGCTCCCACATATCATGAGTTGGGCAACAACAGGTTGAGCTGTGTTTTGCATCTGGTGCCGTGTTTGGAGACGAGTGGGTAGCTCCCATATGCTCACACACCCCGTGGCCACTATCCTTGCCGTGATCTGTTATCGATTGTTGAGCAGTTCGTTGAGATCCTTTGGCTCCCTGTCTTCGGTTGTAGCCTCATCTCATGCATAGCATTCACATTTTATCTATTGCTAGTTAACTGCTGTCTTTCAGTTGCTCTCCGTACTGGGGTTTGACCACATGTCCCTCTGGGGCTGGTGTTTGTTTGCCTGTGTATATTGTCCAGGTTTTTCAGGTTACTCAGCTGGTCGTGGAGTTGACTCAGCTGTAGGTGTCCCAGGAGGTGGTTAGAGTGTCACAGTTAGTATAGTATATATGTATCAGTGCTGATAGCCGGGGATGCCCTGTGCTTTGTTGTATTCAGTTGTATTCTGTTGTTCTCGTATTTGATACATGTTGTACTGTTGTACTGTGTTATTTTAAACTGGGATATTTTGAGTATTTCAGTATTTTAAATTATGTTTTATCAGTCAGGCCAAAAGAGAAAATTTTACCCACTATTTTAATGCTTCCGCTACTGTGTTTTGCGTGGTTTTACTCTGATTTAGCACGAATCCTGACATTTTTTGTATCAGAGCTTAAGCTGGGATAAGCTCAATTTCTTTGATCACCCTTGAGTCTAGGCACAGTGTTGCATGTTGCATGTGCTTGACTATGTGGCTTATTTGCTATGTGATATATTTGTTGCTGTGTGATCTTACCCTCTTAGTGCCTTCGTAGATGCCGCCTAGACGTAGGGGTAGAGGAAGAGGGCAGTTTTAGGAAGAATCTGAGGGTCTGAATGAGGAAGTGCAGTGTAGTATTCCTCGTCGTGGACGTGATAGATAGGTTGAGGTTGAGGTAGATGAGCTGGCAGCCCGTGTGGACGACATGGAACTTGTGATGGCGAGGTTTCAGCGGATGAACCCTCAGACGTTTAACGATGATGAGCCTAGTTCTGATGCGGAGTCCTGGTTGCAGCACATTACCGTGTTGTTTGACCGTGTCAGGTATGATGACGAACGTAGGTTGAGTTTGGATACGTTTCAGTTGAGGAGAAGTGCTGAGCATTGGTGGAGAGGTGCTTCGAGGACTCTAGAGGAGACAGGTGTAGGGATTACGTGGAGCAGTGTTTGTACTGCCTTACGTCAGGAGTACGTTCTAGAATCCTTTGTGAACGCCAGGGAGCGTGAGTTTGATAACCTGGTGCAGGGAACTATGTCCGTGGGAGAGTATGCCCGGAGATTTTCTTCTCTTCTTGCGTATGTTCCGCATGTCTCTGGCCGTGAGAGGGCAAAGAGGAACAAGTTCTTGGAGGGGCTCAATGAAGTTGTATTCTTTGTTGTTGGCGGGTTTACCGACGAGTTATGCGGATGCGGTGGACAAGGTTATTGATATTGAGGAAGGACTGCAGAATTGTAGGTCTCGTGTTAGGCCTCAAGTGGTGCAAGGTAACCGTCCCGTGGTTCCGGGGGTGTAACCTACCCAGTCGGTGCAGTCATCCCAGCCACCCCAGCAGTAGATAGCCCAACAGTCTGGACACCAGAATTTTAGGCCTCATGGTCGTCAGTTTAGAAGAAGTCAGGTTCTAGTTCTTCTGACTCGGGTAGCTCTAGCAGTAGTGGTTCCAAGGTCGAGTTTTATAGCCAGTGTGGAGGAAAGCATCCTACAGCACAGTGTGTAGGTGTGAAAGGTTCGTGTAACATCTGTGGACAGTATGGAAACTTTGCGAGAGTTCGTCCTTTGGCTGGATCGCAGCATACCGCCGCCCCACCGAAGGGTCGAGGTGGATCGTCTAGAGGTCGTTCTTTTCCGGTTCAGCAGCAGAGGTTGGGAGAGCCTCAGTTTAGGCCGTTCCAGCAGCCTGGTCCTTCGCGGTTTGGACAGTCTTCTCTGCCTCATTTTTCAGGACCTCGGTTTGTCCAAGTGAATGCCATGACGAGGGAGCAAGTAGAGGGCACGCCAGGAGGAAGAGTGATCGTAGGTACTTGCTTTGTCTTTGATTTTCCTGCGCGTGTGTTGTTTGATACAGGAGCATCACATTCGTTTATTGCTGATGCATTTGTGGTTGAGCATGGTTTTCATACCAGTACTTTGTGTGATGTTGTGTCTGTTGCGACTCCTGCAAGCACGAGCATGTACTCCCGAGAGATCTTGTTGAATGGCATTCTTAGGTTTGGTGAGAAAGTGTTGGTAGCCAATCTGATTAGGCTAGTGATGTGGGATTTCGATTTCATAGTGGGAATGGACGTGTTGTCTAGTTATAGGACCACCGTGGATTGTTTCCATGGCGTTGTGCGTTTTAGGCCCCAGTCCGGTGAGAAGTGGAACTTCTACGGCCACGATTCCCAGTCGAAGATTCCTTTAGTCTCTGCGATGGAGATGTTTATCCTGTTGTCATTGGAGAACGCTGGATTTATGATCTATGCTTTGGATGAGTCTTCTTCTTCACGCATAAAGATTAGTGATGTTCCCGTTGTTCGCCATTTCCCGGATGTGTTTTCAGAGGAGATTCCTGGTTTTCCTCCGAAGAGGGAGGTAGACTTCAGCATTGAGTTGGTACCTGGTACAGCTCCTATCTCTCGAGCTCCGTATCATTTAGCACCTGCTGAGATGAGGGAGCTTAAGGTTCAGCTTAGCGACTTGCTTAAGAAGGGGGTTTCATTAGGCCGAGCATGTCCCCGTGGGGAGCGCCTATCTTGTTTGTAAAGAAGAAGGATGGGTCGATGAGGATGCGCATCGACTTTAGGCAGTTGAATAAGCCGACAGTGAAGAATAAGTACCATTTGCCGAGGATCAATGACTTGTTTGATCAGCTTCAGGGTTCGGCTGTGTTTTCTAAGATCGATCTGCATTCGGGGTACCGTCAGTTGAGCATTCAAGAGCAAGATGTTGCGAAAACTGCTTTTCGTACGAGGTACGGGCATTATGAGTTTCTGGTTATGCCTTTTGGTTTGACGAATGCCCCCGCAGTTTTCATGGACCTGATGAATCGAGTCTTCAGAGAGTTCATCGATCAGTTTGTGATTGTGTTTATCGATGACATATTGGTGTAATCTAAGACTCTGATGCAACACAAAGAGCATTTGAGACTGGTTCTTCAGACGCTTCGAGACTCGCAGTTGTATGCTAAGTTTTCCAAGTGCGAGTTTTGGTTCCATAGAGTTGTATTTCTGGGTCATGTCATTTCAGTGGAAGGTATTTCTGTGGATCCCAGTAAGGTAGAGGCTGTTGTTAACTGGGAGGGCCCCAAGAATGTTGCTGAGATTCGTAGTTTCTTGGGTTTGGCTGGCTAATATAAATGTTTTATAGAGGGATTATCCAGTATAGCTAAGCCTATGACGCAGTTGACTCAGAAAGACAAGAGGTTTGTTTGGACTGAGCAGTGTAATAACAATTTTATGTTTCTCAAGGAGAAGCTAACTTCTGTTCCTGTGTTAGCTTTGCCGTCTGGTTCAGGTGGTTTGTTGTTTGTGCAGATGCTTCTTTGAATGTATTGGATTGTGTGTTGATGCAGAATGGTCGAGTCATTGCGTATGCCTCTCGTCAGTTAAAACCGCATGAGACTCATTACCCAGTTCATGGTTTGGAATTGGCAGCAGTGATCTTTGCCTTGAAGATTTGGCGCCATTATCTCTATGGCGAGCATTTTGCGGTGTATTCGAACCACAAGAGCCTTCAGTACCTATTTTCTCAGTCAGATTTGAACATGAGACAGCGTAGATGGATGGAGCTGCTTAAGGATTTTTATTGTGAGATCCAATATCAGCCTGGGAAAGGAAATGTAGTTGCTGATGCATTGAGCAGAAAGGCTCAAGTGGCGATGCTGGCTTCGTTGCAGATTTCAAAGGTCCATGAGCATCTAAGCACTACTGGTTGGAGGTTTTACCCAGGTGAGGATTATGTGGTGGTGTCTTCTTTCCAAGTTGAGCCACAGATTGTTGTGAGTATTAGAGCAGCTCAGAGAACATCCATCTATCCATGAGTTGAAGCTGAAGGTTAGAGCTGGACAGTTGGAGGATTACACTGTCTCGTCTGATGGTTGTTTGAGGTTTCGTGGTAGGTTGGTTGTGCCAAATCTGATCGACTTGAAAGAGGAGATCTAGAGAGAAGCGCACTGTAGTAGACACAGTGTTCATCCTGGTGCAAGGAATATGTATCATGCCTTGAAGCAGCATTACTGGTGGGCAGGTTTGAAGAGTGATGTTGCTGATTTTGTAGCCCGTTGTCTGAATTGTCAGCAAGTCAAGGCTGAAAGGATGAGACCTGGTGGGTTTGTGCAGAGTTTAGAGCCCAATGTAATAGCACATAGCTATGGATTTTGTTACACATTTTCCTCATTCCAGCAGAGGTTGTGATGCTGTGTGGGTTGTTATAGACAGATTGTCGAAGTCTGCTCACTTCATTTCCTATAGTATGACCTATTCTTTGAAGAAGATGGTGAAGCTGTACATAGATTTTGTGGTGCGTTTGCATGGTGTTCCTGTTTCTATTGTTTCAGATCGTGATCCGAGATTTACTTTCAGGTTTTGGAAGAGTTTTCAAACAGCTTTGGGTACTAGAATGGCTATAAGCACATCATATCGTCCCCAAACAGATGGCCAATCTGAGAGAACTATCCAGATTTTAGAGAATATGTTCAGAGCTGTTGTGATGGATTTTAGTGGTAGCTGGCAAGATTCGGTGTCTTTGGTTGAGTTTTCTTATAATAACAGCTATCAGGTCACGATTCGTATGGCACCATTTGAGGCATTGTATGGCAGGAAGTGCAGATCGCCTGTGTGTTGGTAAGAAGTGGGGGAGAAGCAGCTGTCTTCTACAGAATTGTGCAGCAGATGAGAGATCAAGTAAATCTGATCCGCCAGCGAATGAAAGCTGCACAAGATCGCCAAGCCAGTTATGCGAACAAGAGGCGTAGACCTTTAGAGTTTCAGGTTGGTGCTCTTGTTTTCCTTAAAGTTTCCCCTTTCCGCAGTGTTATGAGATTTGGTCTCAAGGGAAATTTGGCTCCTCGTTATGTTGGATCATATGAGATTTGTTGAGAGAATTGGTACTTTGGCTTATCGGCTGTTGTTGCCGCCAGATCTCTCCTCCTTGCATGATGTTTTTCATGTGTCTATGTTGAGGAAGTATGAGCCAGATCCTTCGCATGTGTTGAGAACTGACGAGGTGGAGCTAGATAGAACTTTGAGTTATGTGGAATATCCCTTGCAGATCTTGGATAGGAAAGAGAAGCAGCTGAGGAACAAGACCATTCCTTTGTTGATGGTTCAGTGGATCAAACATGGTAGAGAAGAAGCTACGTGGGAACTGGAAGAGAAGATGCAGCGTGATTGGCTGCATCTATTTGAGTAAGCGTGGTATCAGATTCCAATACCTAGTTTGTTTCTGGTTGTTTTTCCAGTTATCTTGAACTCTTGATCTGGAATTGTTGTTTGATTTCGAGGACAAAATCCTATTTTAGTGGGGGAGAGATGTGAGACCCGAAAGTTTAGAAAGATTAATTGAGTTAATTAATCGGGTTTAGCATAGATCAGATTTGAACGTGAACAAATCTGGGTGACCAGATTTGAGCTGGTATGCTTTGTAAAGCTATCGGGTCCGTATTAGTCCTTAGAACAATTCTGGGAAGTTTGAGAAATTTGGTTGCAACGATCAGATTTGAGAGCTGATCAGATTCGAGGTTAGAATCTGGTATCGCTAAGAAGATGTGAGTACGCTAGTGTGTTTCTGTAGTGGGTAGCGAAACTACGATGTTTGGATTAGTTGGAACGACAGCATTTTGGATTAGCGGGGGTGACTCAGATGTGAGTTGTGCGTGTATTCATATGAGTAGGATCTGAGTGTTGCGATGCGACGCGTTTAGCATTTCATATTCGAGTAGTGGGTGACATGTCCAGATGCGAGAGTAGACTCTGTGCGACGTCGTTTGGGTAAGTCAGGATCTGTTTTGACGAAGAGTCATATCTGATATGAGATTCAAATCCGAGTGGGAAATCATTTTTGAGACTTAAGTGTCGGTGGGTACTGTTCATCAAATTTGACACCTTTAAATAGATGACTTTGCCTTCGTTCTTTATTATCCAGATTCGACACTTAGAATATTTCCTGATAGCGAATCCTGTCGCGATAACCTAGCTACTGTTCACCGTAACTCTTTTTCTCCGATTGCTGGCGGTAGACAGCTCTGATTGAAGTAAGAATGGTAGCGCTGGACTCCTCTTGCTAAGACGATTCATTTGGTACAGCTTGTGGAAGCTTGCGTCAAGCTTGGAGAGGTTCGCGAAGACATATCCCTTCTTTATTCTGTTAGCATAAGCGTGGCTTTGCTTCTGCCGTTCAGGTAGCTCGTTGGGTAAGTGCTAAGATCCTACCTTGTGCTTCGTTTAGAGCCTTTTGTTTGTGTTTGAAGGGTAGGATAGCGCTGGTTGAGTTCATAGCTCCCAGTTGTAGTTTCTGTGCTACTGTACCTTTAGATTTTGTGCGTTGTTGCTTAGCAGGTTTTGGATCTGTGTTGCTCGGGACTTCGTTGTAGTAATTGTAGCCAGAAGATTGAGGTACGGATGTGAGCTTGTTTTATAGCATTGATGGGCATGGGTATTATGTGTGCTGCTATGTATGCCTCTGTGCTGTTGTTTCTTGCCTCTGTGATGTTGTATCTTTCAAACCGTTCATTGCATACACGCATAATTCATGTTGAATCCAGATCTTGGTTAGTCGTGCTTTGTTATCTTAATCTGTGTGTACCAGGATGCCTGTTGGAGGACGAGCGGGTAACTCCCGTATGCCACAACTCCCTGCTGGGATCTGTTAGCCACTATGAGCGGAGTGGGTAGCTCCCACATCTCATGAGTTGGGCAACATCAGGTTGAGCTGTGTTTTGCATCTCGTGCCTTTTGTGGAGACGAGTGGGTAGCTCCCATATGATCACACACCCCGTGGCCACTATCCTTGCCGTGATATGTTATCGATTGTTGAGCAGTTCATTGAGATCCTTTGGCTCCCTGTCTTCGGTTGTAGCCGCATCTCATGCATAGCATTCGCATTTTATCTATTGCTAGTTAACTGCTGTCTTTCAGTTTCTCTCCGTACTGGGGTTTGACCCCATGTCCCTCTGGGGCTGGTGTCCACTATCCTTGCCGTGATATGTTATCGATTGTTGAGCAGTTCATTGAGATCCTTTGGCTCCCTGTCTTCGGTTGTAGCCGCATCTCATGCATAGCATTCGCATTTTATCTATTGCTAGTTAACTGCTGTCTTTCAGTTTCTCTCCGTACTGGGGTTTGACCCCATGTCCCTCTGGGGCTGGTGTTTGTTTGCCTATGTATGTTTTCCAGTTTTTCTAGCTGGAGGTGCCCCAGGAGGTGGTTAGAGTGTCCCAGTTAGTATAGTATATATGTATCAGCGTTGATAGCCGGGGGATGCCCTGTGCTTTGTTGTATTCAGTTGTATTATGTTGTTCTGGTATTTGATACATGCTGTACTGTTGTACTGTGTTATTTTAAACTTGGATATTTTGAGTATTGCAGTATTTTAAATTATGTTTTTATCAGTCAGGCCAAAAGCGAAAATTTTAGCCACTATTTTAATGCTTCCGCTACTGTGTTTTGCGTGGTTTTACTCTGATTGAGCACGAGGCCTGACAATGGATCCATGTGATCATGACATGGGGCAGTGGCGTAGAGGTATGTGGGATCTCGAGGTAAGGTCGGGTGAACTGCACCGCCACGTATGTTGAATCTTTCGATTGATCAATAATACGCCCGCTCACATCTCACTGATACGACTCATATGTTTTATGTTACGTTAAGTCATGCCTTATTATGTATGCTATATGATTATGCTATGTTACGACTAAGTTACGAACCATGTTTTACGACCATCCATGCATGCATGTTTTAATGTTATTTTATTATGCGTATGTGATTGCATGTGATTTTATTATACGTACTTTGCTATTTTAAAAGATAGAGCATGCTGGGCCTTTAGGCTCACTATGTTTAAATGGTGCAGGTGAGTCTACTGATGAGTTTCTCCCTACTGGCGGTGAGAACCTCTGAGCGCCAGTCGCATCTGTACCGTGTGGCCACTTTGACGTTTTTCTATGTCATGATACATTTTCAGATGTGTTATTTAGCATGTTCAGTTTCCGAGATTTTTACGTACTTTGATTTTTAAACAGTATTGATTATTTGATGTTTTAAGATATCCATTTATTTATGTTTAAAGAATGATTCGAAATGTTATAAAGGGAACGAGCCATACCTTTTAGTTTATTTATTACGCACATGATTTTTTTAAAAAAAAAATTTAGAGTACTGTTCGTTTTGCAAATAGACCTAAGGGTACCAAAATTTTGCATTGTATGTGATTGCAGGAACAGGAGCCTTCTAGACTAGAGCAATCGACGTGGTATCTGGATAGCGGATGTGCGAGGCATATGACTGCTGATGACAAGATGCTGACAGATATCAAATATTGTAATGGACCCAAGATCAGCTTCGGTCATAATTCCAACGGTAGCATCGTGGGTAAGGGTAAGCTTATCCATGGTAATTTTACTATCAACAACGTTCTCCTTGTAGAGAACTTGTGCTACAACTTCATAAGTATCAGTCAGTTGTATGACAGTAAATACCCAGTTCAATTTCAAAAGCACACATGCACTGTTCTGAATCCGGAAGGTCTGACCGTGTTGATAGGTTATCGATCAGGAAACACCTACAAGGTTGATTGGTCAGATCAGCCACATACAGATCAAACATGCCTAGTAGCCTTCTAAGAGCTGGCTATGACATCAGCGGATGAATCATCTCAACTTCAAAATAATTTCCAATATGAGTAAGCGTGAGTTAGTTGATGGATTGCCCAAGATAAAATTTTTAAAAGACAAAGTTTGCTCTGCCTGTCAGCTTGGTAAGCATTTAAAATCAACATTCAAAACTAGAGACAGTGATAAAACTCACATAAACTGGATCTTTTACATATGGATCTTTTTGGTCCAATACCCGTAACCAGCTTAGGGGGAATGAAGTACACCCTTGTAGCCGTTGATGATTTTTCCAAATTTACTTGGGTGTTATTTTCAAATCCAAAGGTCAAACTGCCAACCAACTGATCAATCTTTTGAAACATTTACAAAATGAGCAATCATGTAGTGTCAATCGGATTAGGAGTGACCGAGGAACAAAGTTTTTAAACTTTAAAATTTCCTCCTATCTGGATGACACTGGAATCAAACATGAGTTGAGTGCATCTAGAACACCTCAACAAAACGGGTTAGCTGAGCGTCGAAATTGAACTTTAAAAGAAGCTTCCACAACTATGATTGCTGATTCTGGTATTTCAAATAAATTTTGGGTAGAAGCAGTCAGCACCTTGCTATACTCAGAACAGATGAATGATAAATAAGCGACATGGGGTTACTCCATATGAGATCTGGAATGGCAAGAAACCTAATATATCTTATTTCAGGGTGTTTGGATGCAGCTATTCATCCATAACAACGATAAAACATACCTGAAATCTTTTGATGTTTCTGATGCAGGTACTTCCTAGGTTACTCAGCAGTGAGCAGAGCCTATCGAGTTTCCAATAACAGGACTCTCACTATTGAAGAATCAGCTCATGTCGTGTTTGATGAAACCAGCTTCAGATCAACATCAGCTTCCAAGATAAATGATTTGTGCACTCATTTGTATCTACTAATCTGGAGGAATCAAGTGAAGATGAGGCACGCACTGGACATGCCAATTACCAACACAGATTTTCAAGATGTTGGGCAAGCTGGTCCAGATCATGATCAAGCTAGTGAATAACATGTGCAAGCTGATGAACCCAATATAACAAGTAGTACTCCCACAAGTGTAGATCAAGACAATCCAGCTGGAACACAGGGGGAACAGGAAGCTTCGACCTCCTATAGACCAGGTTTCCGGTGGCATAAGATCATCCACCCGAACTGGTCATCGGTAACCCTACTGCACCGCTTAGGACACGAGGTCAGATGACAAGCGAATATCTTAATTCTACTTTCATATCGCATATAGATCCCAATAAGGTAGAAGAGGCCTTAGTGGATCCAAGCTGGATAGAAGCTATGCAAGAAGAAATTAGCCAATTCGAACGTAGTAAAGTATGGCATCTAGTTCCTATACATACTGACCAGAACATTATAGGTACTAAATGGGTCTTTAGGAATAAATTAGATAAAAATGGAAATGTTGTTCAAAATAAATCTAGGCTAGTAGCTCAAGGCTATAGGCAAGAATAAGGCATAGACTTTAAGGAATCCTTCGCCCCTGTAACAAATCTAGAGGCCATCTGAATATTTCTTGCATATGCCTCATTTAAGAATTTTAAAGTTTTACATCCGCATGTCAAAAGTGCATTCTTAAAGGAATCTTGAATGAGGAAGTGTATGTTACACAACCTCCTGACTTCGTAGATCATACCAGACCGGAATATGTATATAGGCTTGATAAAGCTCTGTATGGTCTGAACAAGCTCCTCTATCTTGGTATGATACTCTTTTCAAGTTTCTTATTGATCATAATTTTGTTATTGGTTCTGTCGACAAGACATTATTTAAATTTGTTAAGAGTGATCACGTCCTGTTAGTACAGATTTATGTTGATGATATCATTTTTGGATCAACTAAATGTTAGAGTAGATGCCCAACTAGCCAACCTGTGGCGTGTGGGTTTATAGACTCTTTTATATGACAGTCTTTATATATGATATTCGCATTTGTTTACGACACTCTTTATCTTCATTATGTTTATATAATGTTAACAATTGTGTTGGATAAAGACCTAGAATGTACCATAGTGTATGTTAGATGTGATAGTGGGTATGACGACTATCATGAAACACATCTAGTAGTCACTATGTATTCTGAATTAGTTCCTAATCGATTGGGCCGTCAAAATGAGGATAAGGCCGCCCGACCTTGAGACTAGTATCTGCGATGCGAAGTACCATGTTTCATTGGTAGGAAACATTGTGATGTTCTGAGCATGTAGATAGATAGTGACCTGCTGATCTATCGAACTACCATCGTTCGGACTTTCCAAGTGGTTACCATTTGTCGAGTGGAAAAGTCCGAGGTCTTGGTTGTACTGATTAGTCCTCACGACTCGAGACGTCATTGAGACTCTACATGATAGGCGTCTCACTTTGACCCATTTGCCGACTCACTTGGGGTCATTAGGCGGCGGGATTGGGTGAGACGCCGATGCATGTAGGAGTCGATGCTTCATTGTCGAGGATTCACCGCTCGCTTACATGCGTGGATATCCTATGCTATCTGAGGGGATAATAGTGTATAAATCTCTGGCCAGAGTACTAGAAGTGTTTAAGGTAAATGGGTTTACCTAGTTACACACGTGATGTCACTATTCGATCTCCAAGATGAATGCATAGCTATCGGATCTCTAGCGACTCTCGATTTACCAATGGTCGTTGATCAGATCGGGATATATGGATTGATGAGACGCCGATGCATGTAGGAGTCGATGCTTCATTGTCGAGGATTCACCGCTCGCTTACATGCGTGGATATCCTATGCTATCTGAGGGGAGTAATAGTGTATAAATCTCTGGCCAGAGTACTAGAAGTGTTTAAGGTAAATGGGTTTACCTAGTTACACACGTGATGTCACTATTCGATCTCCAAGATGAATGCATAGCTATCGGATCTCTAGCGACTCTCGATTTACCAATGGTCGTTGATCAGATCGGGATATATGGATTGAAAGGACCGTATTGTACGCTAACCACGAACAACTGGTTCTTGCAGGCACTATCAAAGATACCAAGGGGATCATGGCGCGATGTTGCTAGGCGCTTTACCACGATCCGTTGGGCAAGTCCGAAATTATGATTTCGGAGCCGCAATGGTTGTGGGCCCACGACTAGCTGTATCCCTGAACCAATTAGGGTCACACAAGTACTGGATTCGTGATTACCGCATGGAAACTGAGCTCAATGTGTTGAGCATATGAGGAGAATTTTAGGGAGTGCGACTTCCCAAAAGTCAACAGGGGTCAAATTGCGATTTCCCGCTGTTGAGGGGCAAAACTGTCATTTTGGACTGAGTAATTTGAAAAATTGTTTTCGCATCATAATATTCAGTTTTGGAAACTAGTCGATCAGTCCAATCTGATCATCGATCGGAGTTATGATGAAACCGCAGTGATTTAAACGAACCGAATGTTTATATATTGGACTGGGCCCGCCCCAGGTCCAATGGGCCGGTTCAAGCCCATGTACCAACTTAATTTAATTAAGATGGTCTAGGGCTACAAAATCACTAATCTCTCAACCCTAGCCTCCATCACACACGGCCGCCCCCACCTCCTCTTGCACACGCCGCCATCGGCCCTCCAAAGCGCCGTCGCCGGCCGCCGCCTCTCGCCGTCTTCTACGTGAT
>KV018342.1:97239-109484 GCA_001598015.1 Dorcoceras hygrometricum
TGAAGGATATTCTTAAGTACTTACGAAGGACTAAGAATATGTTCATGGTCTATGGGGGTGGTGAACTGAAACTGGAAGGCTATACTGATTCTAGCTTCCAGTGTGACGTGGATGATTCGAAGTCAACCTCTGGATTTGTATTCATGCTCAATGGTGGTGCTTTCTCTTGGAAGAGTTCCAAGCAAGACACCATCGCGGATTCACCACTGAGTCTGAGTACATCGCAGCATCAGCTGCTGCTAAGGAGGTGGTTTGGATAAGGAATTTCATCCAAGAGTTGGGCGTCATTCCTAAAGGAGTTGGTCCAGTCCCGGTGTACTGCGACAACAGGGGTGCCGTTGCGCAAGCAAAGGAGTCTAGGTCTCACCAAAGATCCAAACATATACTGAGGAAATACCACATAATCCGGGATATTGTGGCTAGAGGTGACATAGCAGTTGAGAGAGTCGCCTCTGCGGACAACGTTGCTGATCCACTTACGAAGCCCTTGCCAGGACCGTTGTTTGAAAAACATCACAAAACAATGGGACTGCGTCTGATGAGTAGTTGTCTTTAGGGCAAGTGGGAGATTGTTAGAGTAGAAGCCAAACTAGCCAACCTGTGGCGTGTGGGTTTATAGACTCTTGTATATGACAGTCTTTATATATGATATTCGCATTTGTTTACGGCACTCTTTATCTTCATTATGTTTATATAATGTTAACAATTGTGTTGGATAAAGACCTAGAATGAACCATAGTGTATGTTAGATGTGATAGTGGGTATGACGGCTATCATGAAACACATCTAATAGTCACTGTGTATTCTGAATTAGTTCCTAGTCGATTGGGCCGTCAAAATGAGGATAAGGCCGCCCGAGCTTGAGACTAGTATCTGCGATGCGAAGTACCATGTTTCATTGGTAGGGAACATTGTGATGTTCTGAGCATACAGATAGATAGTGACCTGCTGATCTATCGAACTACCCTCGTTCGGACATTCCAAGTGGTTACCATTTGTCGAGTGGAAAAGTCCGAGGTCTTGGTTGTACTGATTAGTCCTCACGACTCGAGACGTCATTGAGACTCTACATGATAGGCGTCTCACTTTGACCCATTTGCCGACTCACTTGGGGTCATTAGGCGGCGGGATTGGGTGAGACCCCGATGCATGTAGGAGTCGATGCTTCGTTGTCGAGGATTCACCGCTCGCTTACATGCGTGGATATCCTATGCTATCTGAGGGGATAATAGTGTATAAATTTCTGGCCAGAGTACTAGAAGTGTTTTAGGTAAATGGGTTTACCTAGTTACACTCGCGATTTCACTATTTGATCTCCAAGATGTATGCATAGATATCGGATCTCTAGCGACTCTCGATTTACCAATGGTCGTTGATCTGATCGGGATATATGGATTGAAAGGACCGTACTGTACGCTAACCACGACCAACTGGTTCTTGCAGGCACTATCAGAGATACCTAGGGGATCATGGCACGATGTTGCTAGGCGCTTTACCATGATCCATTGGGCAAGTCCGAAATTGTGATTTCGGAGCCGCAATGGTTGTGGGCCCACGGCTAGCTGTATCCCTGAACCATTGAGGGTCACACAAGTACTGGATTCATGATTCCCGCATGGAAACTGAGCTCAATGTGTTGAGCATATGATGAGAATTTTAGGGAGTGCGACTTCCCAAAAGTCAACATGGGTCAAATTGTGATTTCCCGCTGTTGAGGGGCAAAACTTTCAATTTGGACTGAGTAATCTGAAAAATTGTTTTCGCATCATAATATTCAGTTTTGGAAACTGAGTCGATCGGTCCAATCTGATCGTCGATCGAAGTTATGATGAAACCGCAGTGATTTAAATGAACCGAATGTTCATATATTGGACTGGGCCCGCCCCAGGTCCAATGGGCCGGTTCAAGCCCATGTACCATCCTTATTAACTTAAGTTGGTCTAGGGCTACACAATCAACTAATCACAACTAAACCTAGCCTCCACTCACAAAAGGACGGCCGCCCCCCACCTCCTCTTGCACACGCCGCCGTCGGCCCTCCCAAGCGCCGCCGCCGGCCGCCGCCTCTCGCCGTCTTCTACGTGATCGGACTTGTTTCGATCACTACGACGAGGTGTTTCCGTTCGTGATAAAATCCATCAGCCTTCCAGTGCAGGCTGATCGGAGGAAGATCAAATCCGATCGTGGACTTGATTAGACATAATCTACCGCCGCCTACCGTGAAGTGCTGGTTTCCTCGTGAAACTGGTCGGAGACAGGCGCCTAGACGCCAGCAAGGTAACAATCAAAGAACCCCCTATGAATGGTTTGTTGATTTTTTTGTGTATTGAACGTATCCCGGTGCTTAATTTTAAACTTCCGCTGCGCCGCCGGGAGACGGGATCCGGATCCGCCACCGCTTTTTTCCAACACTAAACCTAAGCTTTGTGATAAATTTTCTAAGCTAATCCAAGAAAAATTTGAGATGAGCATGATGGGAGAGCTGACATTTTTCCTAGGATTGCAAGTAAAGCAGCTTGAAGATGGAATTTTCATCAACCAAGAGAATTATACAAAGGAACTTCTCAAGAGGTTTGAGATGGAAAATTGCTCTTCAGCAGTTAGTCCAATGAATGCTTCCATCAAACTGGATAAAGATGAAGCTGGAACTGCCGTTGAGGTAACCATGTATCGTGGGATGATTGGTTCGCTTCTATACCTCACAGCAAGCAGACCAGACATTATGTTCTCGGTCTGTATGTGTGCTAGGTTCCAAGATGATCCTAAACAGTCTCACTACATGGCTGTTAAAAGCATTTTCAAATATCTAATGATCACGCAGAACGGGGGCCTTTGGTATTCCAAAGACTCAAGTTTCAGTTTAATTGGATACGATGATGCAGATTAGGCAGGTTGTAAAGTTGATTGGCGTAGAACTAGTTGGAATTGTCAATTATTGGGTTATACTAATTTCGTGGTTTAGCAAGAAACAGACATCAATCGCCACATCAACAGCTGACGCAGAGTATCTTACAGCTGGAAGTTGTTGCTATCAAATGTTACGGATTCAACAACAGCTCCGGGATTATGGCATTGATGGACATGAAGCACCCACTTCTGCGACAACACAAGTGCCATCATGATCACTCAGAACCCCGTAATTCATTCCAGGACCAAGAATATTGACATACGCAATCACTTCATTGGAAACCATGTGCTGAAGAAAGACGTTCGGGTGAAGCATGTGCCAACCGATTAGCAAGTAGCTGATATATTTACCAAGCCTCTACCGGACGTTAATTTTCTTACTTTACAAATATTTTAGGTCTCTTGTATATGATATGATTATGTTCTGCATGCATATGTTCAAAGGGAACAATATAATTCAAATAGATAACACAAAAGGTCTGTTGTTTGCTTCTTACCTGGTCAGCATCGTGCCGATCTAGTCCAGTTTGGGGCATGTATAGTGAGATGTTGTCACGGTGTTTGGATTAATTGCTTCCTTGCTGGTAAATAAAATCGAATGATTGAGATTGGTTTTCCCTTTCAAATTCTTTTAAAATCGAACGATCATCTATTCAGAATTTCAAATGTCTTTTAACAATGATGAGACCTGTCACCTTAAAACCCTTCTCTCTCATCGTTTGTACATATTACTTTACTTTTTACAGTACGCTTTCAAAATTTTCACGCATTCAAGAAATTTAGCAAGAAAATTCCAGAATTTTCTTGCAATATTTCGCAATTTCATTACACTCTAACCCTTTAATCATCGATATGGCTGCTTCTTTCTTCGTCAACGCTATGCAGGTTGAATTTGAGTATGTGCTCGCCATGGAGCATACTGGAATGGCCAAAATGTTTAAGTCACTAGAGGACACAAGGCTTAAGGGGTTTCTGGAGGCATCCGGTTCAGTTTATGAGGCCGCTGTGGTGAATTCTTCACTAATGCAAAAGTTATTGCTGGAACGATCGTAAGTTTCATCGCCAATAGGAAACTGGCACCTACGAAGGATGTGTTGCCGAAGCTTTTGGTCTACCCGCTGGAAGGATGTGTTGCGGATGAAGTTTTCGTGTACTGATGCGCCATTCAGGGTACCTAATAAAAAGAAAGAAATGAAAATAGAATATCGCCTGCTGCATGAAATAGTTGCAAAAGCACTGAGTGCCAAGGCTGGTTCCTTTGACGTGGTGACAAGTGAGAAGTTTGATCTGATGGTATCCATCAGTGCTAGTTTGAAATTCAACTGGGCACATGTTCTGTTTCAGACTTTGGTGGCGATGGTGAACGCTCCTACCAAGCAGTCACAAGGTTTGCGGTGCAAGTGAGTGTTCAGCTACAAAATCTAGTAAAATCTGACCTTCGAGAGTTGGTGAAGTTTCCCCCACAAAAGGTGTTGAACAACAAGTCTATTCACACCTACATAAAGAAGAATCTGAATGTGGTTCCAGCTGGTGAGTCAAGCAAGAAGACTGATGATACAGTCGCAGATGACCAAGACTGTGGAAAAATAAGTGGAAACAACGGTTGGAAAGAAGAAAAAGAAGACAGAAAAATTTGTTCAAGCAGGGAAAGAAACAAAATGTGGTTAAAATCACGACAATGGAGGCTGGGAGACAAGCTGCTCCAGCGAAGTCCAAGTCTGGAACCAGCTCAGATGAGGATTCACGCCCACTGTCGAGGCTGAAGAAAGGTGGCGCCAATGCAAATTTGTTGTAGATTTTTCGGACTCTGAATCTACTGTGTCTATTCCACCGTGCTAATCACGAAAAATCACCGGACCAAGAGAACAAAGAAGGTGCCTTCTGCTGATCATCAAGCTGAGTCCCAACCTGGTCCCATTCTGGATATTTAAGCTGAGGATGAGGTTGTATCCAACACTGTTGAGGCTCCAGAAGCCCATGTGGGGACAACTCCAGAGAATGAGGGACGAGTTAATAATGCTGCATCCATTGCGACTGAGAAGAGTGTGGTAACCAAACAGATATGGAGCCTTTTCAAAATGAGGTTACAATAGTGGTCAAGTCTGGACCTGAGAAACCAGCTCAGTAGTCTTTCACTTTTGCTGGTAAGTGGATATTTGCTCCCATGGAGATTAGGGAAATCAACTGGGTGGCGCACTCCCTGCCCAAGATCAACCCAGCAGCAAAGGGCAAAGGGATGTTGGAAGCTTTTGCACGACCTAACCCAGCACTGTCAGTTAGTGCTCAAAACCACGTGAGAAGATGCTTCCAGTAAAATGGTTGATTATGACAAATGGGTACACTTCCGCACTGCGGTAAGGTTCAAAGATGTATCGTCTTTTGAAAATCTGGCCAAAATCAAAGAGAATTTTCTGTTTTTGGATGAGACGGAGATGGTATCTGACCTGTTTGAGCGACGGTCGCTAGTGTTGTACAAGCTATATGAGATGGAGGTGCAGAAGCGGGTAGATGAGCACCGTGCAAACTTTAAGCCAGCTGAGCCCTCTGTTAATTATGATTACATGTGTATCCGGTTCCTAAGCCGAGAACTCAAAGAAATTGAGAAGTATCACAGGGCTCTGTGAACTCTTGCTGGTCTACCTCTTCTGGCTCCGGAAGCCTCAATCGTAGGAGATGCTGCCAATGTGGATCTTCCACAGATCACATGGTCTGAGGCACGCAAATTTCTGTTGATGAGGGCCAATCCAGCTCAGCTAGCACAGCCAAATGTTCTTGCTCTTGATTTTTCAACTCAAGAAGAACAAGAGGAAACAGCAGCGAAGCAATCAGCTCAGCAGGAAGAGGGGGTGGAAGAGATTGTGAGGACAACTGAGAATGTGGAAGGGACTGTAGCCGTGAATTCTCCAGAGCATCAGGCTAACGGGAACAAGCAACAGGCTCGAACAGAGGAGCATCAAGCTCCGGGTGATGAGCAACAGGTTCACGGGGAAACAACTCCAGAATCAGAGCACAAAGACGAGCGACTGACTCCAGCTGGTTCCTCCAACTCTAGTTCAAGTCATGGTTCGAAATCTTCTGGATAATTTTCCATCCACAATGAGGATAGTGAGGATAGTCTTGCTCCCTATCCCAGTTCCAGTGCCAGTCCCAGTCCCAATCAGGGTCCCAGTCCAGCTAATTTATAGATGGTTGTATATACTGACAATAGATAACGGAATAACCGCACAACTCACGAAGACAGAGAAGATTCTACCCAAGATGGTCCGCAGCCCATAAGTCTTCCAAACCTCCAGATTATGGACAATACTGCCAAGGAGCTCACATCTCTGAAAGACAGTGTATCTTCCCTGGACCTAAAGGTTGAACGCATCAAGGCTGATACATACTTTGCGAGGCATAGTACTGTGCAACTAAGGAGACAGCTTGAAACATCGGTCGATGGGCTGGAAATCAAGATAGACATGTTGGAGTCCACTCTGGTTCGTCATTTTGCAGATAGCCAACAGCATCTGGTGGATGAACTTGCATTTGTCAAATCACACGCTGAATGTTTGATTGTCTAAAGGAGCTTCGTGATGCCAAAAAGGGGAAAGGACCGAGTAAAGGGTCGGGGCCAAGCATTAAAAATAGAAGGCTACTGTGACTAAAGGCGGGTTCTTCGTGTCGTTGTGTCTTGTGATGTACAGCTGTTTTTTTTAAATTGTCTAATAGTTAATAAAATCTCTTTTTATGTGCAAGTTTTGTCATCACCAAAAAGGGGGAAATTGTTTGTCAGGCCCGGTGCACAATACAGAGATTTACCACGCAATAAACAATAGAGGAAGCATTTAAAAAGTGGCTAAAATTTTTCTCTTTGGCCTGACTTAGAAAATCATACTTTAACAACGATATTCAAAATATTGGTTTACAATTACTGAAAACCAACACAGCAGATACAATAACAAATACAAGCATAGCACGACTCCCTAACAGGGTACATCCCAAGTCAACAATAGAACATAACATCCTTCCGGGGAATTCCCCGGAGGCTGCTCTACTGCCTAATATAAATAATATACATAACTGGGACACTCTATCCACCTCCCGGGGCACTTCCAGCTGGGACATCTCCAAGACCAGCTGAGAAACCTGGAAAACATAGACAACACACAGGCAACAAACAATCCAGCCCCAGAGGGACAGGGGGTCAAACCCCAGTACGGAGAGCAACATAAAACAACATGCAGATAGAACAAGTTATAAATGTCATGCTATGCATGAGAACAGGGAGCTCAAAGGACTGCGCACAGCTGAATACCAGAATTGGGAGTGGCCATCGAATGTGTGAGAGAATGGGAGTTACCCAGGAGCTCGATCACACGTGGTACCAATACAAACAGATTACAGGGATGGCCGCAACTCACGTGAGAGAAATTAGAGTTGCCCATGCGCTCAATCACACGAAATATCAGCTAGAACAAAAAGGCCACAACGCATGTGAGAGAATGGGAGCTACCCAGGCGCTCAATCACATGCACCATGTCAACAATGATTAGCTCAACAGCAAAGGACAACAGATCAGGGTTCTCACAGCAGGCTATTAACAAGGGCTCGCAAAGGAATGAGTAGAACAACATGACATGTGTGTATGCATAATAACAGCTCGCAAGATAACATGCACAGACAGATGCAAGAAACAACACAGGAATAACAGCATACACACTGCTCAACATAACAGCACACGCCATTTATACACAAGTCCATCTCAAAGCTGTAATAATAAGCTCACATCTGTACCTTAACTTTTTGAGTTACAATTACCACAACAAAGTCCCGAGCAACTCAAATCTGCCACCTTCTTGGCCAAACAACAAAATAAAACACAAGGACTGTAGCACAGAACTACGAACTGGGAGCTACGAGCTCCACTAGCTCTATCCTACACTTCTAGCACAACAGACAGCTCTAAACGAAGTGTAAGGGAGGATCTAGCTCTTACTCGAAAGCACTACCTAAACGAGAAAGCAAATCTACCGAAATGCTAACAGACTACACAAGGTAGCTTCTTTCGCGATCTTCTTCCAGCTTAACCCAATCCTTCGAAATAGGTATAAGAAGAAACGCCTTGGCAAGAGGAATCCAACGCTACCACTCTTTCTCCAATCTGAGTCTTCTACCGTCGGCGATCGGAGAAGATAAGGTTCGGTGAACAGTAGCTAGGGTATCGCGACAGGGTAAGGTTACGGGAAATATTTCTAAGTGGTGGCGAAAATATCGCGTTGAATGGTCAAAGTTCTCTATTAATAACTCAAATCTTCTCAAATATGGTGAACAGTAACCACCGATAAATCGGGGTCCACTGCTGACACCAGCTCTGATCTGAGTACCACTCCGGATCTGGACTCTACGCCAAAACATATTTGAACTTCCTTCAAAACGCGTCGCACAGAAATCCACTATTCCACTGGACACGTCATCCCGCTACAAATATGGTGAACAGTAACCACCGATAAATCGGGGTCCACTGCTGACACCAGCTCTGATCTGAGTACCACTCCGGATCTGGACTCTACGCCAAAACATATTTGAACTTCCTTCAAAACGACGTCGCACAGAAATCCACTATTCCACTGGACACGTCATCCCGCTAACACCAAATCTTCTATCGCTAAACGGCGTCGCATCGCTCCTACCCAAAACACCCAGATCCGAAAGACAAGATTTGACATCAACACTGACCAGCGTTCACTGATTCCCAAAATGACATCGCACTGCTTTTCAGTCTATACAACCTGAAACCGGTCTACACCAAACCCTCGAACCAGGCCGGTTCACACAGCGCTAACAACTTGCGCATCTCAAATATGGTTTTCTCCAAATGACGTCGCTTCGCTACCCGCGCAGAATATCAATTAGCGAACTCCAAGTACTTTGCGACAACCATATTTCACAACTAGCCTCGATTATAATCAACCAACGCCAAAGCAAAAGTTACCAACCAGCACTTCTCAACACTCCAAAGCTGACTACTACCCCGTAGAACTCTACAACTGTCCAGATCTGTTCTAAACACAAATATACAGAGAAACCCGATACGCTCACCAAGCATACCAGCTCAAAGCTGATCCATCCCAGATCTGCTCATGCCAAATCTGGTCTATCCAAAACCCGATTAATTAACTCAATTAATCCAATAATCATTCGAGTCTCACATTGTTAAAGGTAATTTCATAAGTTTTGGTGAAGACAAATAAAAGAGATTAATCAGCTCAAAGTTACAAGATCTGAACGAGGATTACAACATTGATCAAAGAACCAGATCAGAGCTGAGTCATGCTGGTTAAAGTCAAACCAGCTCAATGTATTCAAGTACGCTGGTCAAAGGACAAACCAGCAAAGGTAATTCAGCTAAGCTGGTTAAGGTCAAACCAGTCCAAAGATGTTTAACTGGTTATGGACAAGACAGTTCAATAAATTCAAGCTCGGAAGAACAGAAACAGATTGAAATTACATCAAATCAGAAGAGAAGATAAAGAATGATTTTTGAGTAGTTGTGAGAACACCCCGAAGCGTATAGCAGGCAAGATGAAAGACCAGTTGAATAAACCAGCTTGAAGGAAAGCTGTTCTAGATATGTTATCTGGTTACAGAGGAAAGTGTACAAAGATTGCTATCTGGATCAGTACAGAACAAAGACAAGAGCAAATCAGTTCAAAGAAGATTGGATTTTGATCATCCTAAAATCAGATCAGAAAAGCAGTTCGACGTACAGCGACTAGATCGAATAACCAGCTAAGTTAAGGACAACTTAGCAAATTGAATTTCAGAATGTTTGAGGTTACGTACAGTTTGATGTGAGACGTTTGACTTCTCTGCAATGATTTGTAGTCATTGGAACTACTTTCAGCTAACTCCTCATTTACAGATATTTGATTCAAACTGAAGATGGCGCAGAATTGCTAAATAAAGGAAATGAATTTAATGGAGCTGTACATACATAGTACAAGCCATTAAGAAGCCGCAGGTTTTTCAATTTGGATACATTCTACGTGTCTACTGGTAACATTTATTACCGTTGTATCCAAAGGGTATAAATAGAAGAGTAGATCAGCTGTGAGCAGGTTACCGAATGAATTGACCGATTACAATATCAACGAACTCATGAGTACAAACTTTCACAAGATAAAGCAGAGTTCCTATTCTTAAACAAGCTCATAGCTAGCGACACACACGCACAGATTGTTTCATATCAAATCTTGTGTCACAGAAACATTTGTACACACTCTGTAGTGTCGAGTTTTCATTGGGCTGTCGGATCAGGTTTGTACAAGTAGTTGTATAAATCTCTTCTAGTGGAAATCCTTCCCATTGAGGAAGAAGGGGAGACGTAGGAAACTTAACTCCGAACTTCTAGAAACAAATCTCTTGATCCCTTATATTTTACATTTGTGCATTTGTCTAATTGTTCATTGTTGAATTGTGTTCCTTCCGCATAAATTACTTTTATTACACGAGACAACAGTAATCACTGAGAACCCTCCAAGCTGGTAACTCGGCTTAGAGGTTTGCATTGAGCAGTAAAATCTTTAAAATCAGTGTTTAACAACATCAGCAAAGGAGTTCATTCACCCCCTGAACTCCCTAGCTTGTTTTCCAATCCTTACAATATTTATTCATTTATATAATTTATTTGTCGTTATTTATCTTTGATATTATTGCTCAAACTTGTTGGATAAAGACTTTGAATGCACTATAGTGTATGTTAGATGTGATAGTGGATTTGATTACTATCATGAAGCGCATCTAATAGTCACTGTACAGTCTAAATTAGTTTCTAGTCGATTGGCCATCCAAAACAAGGATAATGGTTGCCCGATCTCGAGACTAGAATCTACGATGCGAAGACCATGCTTCATTGGTAGGGAACATGAAGATGTTCTAAGCATGCATGATGGATTGTGACCTGGTGATATATCAAGCTACCCTCGTTCATACTTTCCAAGTGGTTATCATTTTTCGAGTGGATTAAGTCCGAGGTCTTGGTTGTACTGATTAGTCTATATTACTCGAAACCTCATTGAAACTCTACATGCTAATCACCTCACTTTGACTCGTTTACCGACTCTATGAGGGTCAGTAGGTGGTGATGTTAGGTGAGGTCACGAATCATGTAGGAGTCAATGCTTTGTTGTCGAGGATTCACCATCACCTTGGTGCGTGGATATCCTATGCTATCCGAGGAGATAATAATGTGACAAATCACTGGCCAGAGTACTAGATGTACTTTAGATAAATGTGTTTACCTAATAGAGCATGCTATGTCTCTATTATTCTCCAAGATGTATGCATGGCTATTGGATCTCTAGCGACTCTAAATTTACCAATCATCGTTGAATCAGTAGGGATATTTGAGCTGAAGTGACCATACTGTACGGTAACCATGATCGACTGTTTTTTGTAGTCACTATCAGTGATACCTATGGAATCATGGAGTGATGTTGTTAGACGCTTTACCATGGTTCGATGTGTGCGCCTCGATGAGGAGATTCCGTTTTTGACAACCCATTGTGCTTTATAGTGCAAGACAACAGGGGAATTGAGAACCCTGTCATGGACCGGTGTTAGGATCGAAAACACGCTCGGGAGTTTAAAGGGGGGGTCAATGAACTCCTTTGCAAATTCTGATTTGAAATTTCTTTTCAAAAGGTTTTACAGCTTGAAAGAAAATTCCAATCGAGTTACCAACTAGAAAGATTCTCAGTGACTTATGTTGTCTCGTGTAATAAAATGATTTTATATTGAATTAACACGAATCAATCAATGAACAAATTAGTCAAATGCATAAAGTTAAAATTTGTAGGGAAGAGATGTTTGTTTCTGGAAGTTCGGAGTAAATTCTCCTACGTATCCCATTCTTCCTCGATGGAAAGGTTTTACACTAGAAGATTTGATTTATACAACCCTTTGTACGAACCCACTCCCGCAACCAGCAGCCACGAGAACTTCTAGCAATACACCAACGACTGTTGGGGATCCGGATCCGCCCCCCGGCGAGGCAGCGGAAGAACAAGAAACAGGTGCCGGGAGGCGATCAATACGAAAAATCAGACAATTACAGTAATCGTCATACATAGGGCGTTTAGAAAGGTTTTACACTAGAAGATTTGATTTATACAACCCTTTGTACGAACCCACTCCCGCAACCAGCAGCCACGAGAACTTCTAGCAATACACCAACGACTTGTTGGGGATCCGGATCCGCCCCCCGGCGAGGCAGCGGAAGAACAAGAAACAGGTGCCGGGAGGCGATCAATACGAAAAATCAGACAATTACAGTAATCGTCATACATAGGGCGTTT
>KV018342.1:115482-130704 GCA_001598015.1 Dorcoceras hygrometricum
GAGGGTAGTTCGATAGATCACCATGTCACTATCTATCTGCATGCTCAGATATCACAATGTTCCCTACCAATGAAACATGGTACTTCGCATCGCAGATACTAGTCTCGAACTCGGGCGGCCTTATCCTCATTTTGACGGCCCAATCGACTAGGAACATGTTCAGAATACACAGCGACTATTAGATGTGTTTCATGATAGCCGTCATACCCACTATCACATCTAACATACGCTTCAGTGCATTCTAGGTCTTTACTCAACACAATTGTAAATCATTACATACATAATGAAAGTAAAGGATGCAATATAAGTAAATGCGAATATCATATATAAAGACTGTTTGTACAAGAGTCTATAAAACCCACACGCCACAAGTTGGCTAGTTGGGCATCTACTCTAACACGACTCCAGACCCACGATCTGGTTCGCTATACAAATGTTCAACACTCAGCTGGTTGTGCTATTCTAGCACTTCTACACTCTCGATTTATGATTCACATAGCACAATACTACAGAAATAAAAGAGTATGTGACAAAGATTTGAGTAAAACTTTCTGTGCTTGTGTCACTTGTAGCGAGCTGGTTCAAGATGAACTCTGCTTGTCCTTGTGAAGGTTAACTTGTATGTTCAATGAAATGTTCTCTGATTCATCACCCTTCACTGCTGCTCTTCTCTTCTATATATACCATTTGGTTACAACGGTAATAAATGCAGCCAGTAAACACGTTGTATACATCCAAATTGAATTTCCTGCGACGCCTTAAATTCATGTACGATGAAAGTAAAGCTCCGTTAAATGGATTTCCCATTTTAGCAACTCTGCACCGTCTTCAGTTTGTACCATATCTCTGCGTATCTGATAAGCTATATCTCTATGTATCTGATATTATCTTAAAGTAGTTCCAACGACTACACATTACTACAGAGATGTCGAATTTTTCAAATCAAGTTGTACGTAGATTCAAACATTCCAAGAGTACAATCTGCTAAATTGCTTCTAACTTAGCTGGTCCCCCGATCTGGTTTCTGAATGTTGAGCTTCTTTTCTTGATTGGGTTCTTATCTTGATACGAATCATACTGCTCTTGTCTCTTCTTTATACTGATTCAAGTATTAATCTCTGTAAGCTTGAGTCCTCAGCTTCATGCCACTTGTAATGTTAATATGCTCTGAGCTGGTTTTCTCAACTGATCTTCCAGCTGGTTACTCATTACCCCACCTGGTCTGTTATCTGCGATTTGTACTTGAACTGGAATTTGCATACCTTACTGTCCAACTGGTTTTTCTTAGACCAACACACCTTAATACAGATTACCTTTGCTGGTTTGTCCTAAACCAGCATACCTGAATGCTCTGAGCTGGTTTTTCCTTGACCAGCTTGACTCTGCTCCAATCTAGTTTCTATCCAACGTAAGCGTCATCCAGATCTTGTCACTTTGGTCCAGTTGACCTCTTTTATGGATTTTGTTTTCTCGTCTATTTTTCATCACCAAAACTTCTGAAATTCATCCTAAAAATTTCCCCATTTTTGGTGATGACAAAACCTTGGTTGTAAAAAGAGATTTCTATAAACCATTAACCAATTTACAAAAACAAAAGGTTAGCTCTAAATAACTTATTCCAAAAAATTCTAAACCGCCCTTGCTTTAGAACCATTTACTGTACTTAAATCTATCTCTATCTTTACCTCTTCTATCCTGGGCTTAGTCCACTTGGTCCTTTTCCTCCTTCAAGATTACGATGTTGTCCTCCTTCAAGATTACGATGTTGTCCTCCTTCCACCTTTTTGGCATCACCATTCTCTTTGAGGTTATTAACTAATTTGAGCAGCTGCAACTTAACAAAATCAAGATCATTGGTAAACTGGTACTGCTGTGCAGTGAGATGACGAACTAAGTTGGTTTCTACGCTGTCTGGTAGGAAGTGACGTTGGTTGTGATTTTGTCCATCTTCTAGTAGAAGGCATGCTTGTACATACTAAAGTCGTGCTTCAATCGAGTCTGATTATTCAACAAATCCTCAACCTTGGAGTCCAGAGATGCAAATCTCTTATCCAAGGACTGTACCTGGGAATTTATAGATTGCATCTGTGAATCCATTGATTTGACTCTTGAATCCAGTGAAACGACGACTTGTTTGACTTCTTGTAGCTTAACATCAACGGTCAGACTCGCTGGAGGACAGGAAACAGAAACTTGTTGTCGATTGGCTTGAGAGGAACCAACATCATCTTCTGAGTCCAAAAAATCTATTGCCTCGTCTCTATGTTCTGTAATTACAATCATCTGGAGTTGAGATGGACTTCGACCCTAATAGTCCATGTTATTTTCATCGGAAGCAGGACTTATTCTGGAGCTCGGAAAACACCCATATGAAAACTTGGGGTTAAGCAGAGACTGGAATTAAAAAAATAATTGGCGCTAGAGAGGGTTGAACTCTGTTGAGGCTAATCATGTCCATCAGGACTCAGTTGCTCCTGCTCGCTATCAGTCTCTATGTCATCCACATTTTCCGCGGTCCAGACGATCTCTTCAATTAGCTCATCCTGTTGAGCTAATTTCCTGGTTGCTGCCTGCTCCTGTTCTTCCTGAGTGGAAAACTCAAGAACAAGAATATGTGATTGTGCTGTCGAAGACCAAGTAAGTGGCCTTCTATTGAAGCTTCCGGAGCTTCAATAGGAAGACCAGCTAGTACTCTTTGAGCCCTATGTAGCCCTGAGATTTCTTGAAGCTCCTTATTGAGAAACCGAATGCACATGAAATCATAGTTGACGGAGGGCTCTGTTGTCTTGAAATTGGCATGGTGCTCTTAAATGATCTTTTGCACCTCCAATTCATAGAGCTTGTACAATATGAGCGATCGTCGCTCAAACAATTCCGAGACCTGCTCTGTCTCTGCCCAACACCACAACTGCTCCTCATTCTCAGCCAAGTTTTCAAGAGAGGAGGCATCTCTGATTCTTACCGCTTTTCGGAAGTGCACCCACTCATCGAACACATCCATCCTTGCGGATACATCATCCCACGTGGAGTTTAGCACCAATTGACAGTGCTCTTAAACTGGGGTCGATTTATTACAAGGAATTAGGACCTTCTTACCCTTATCTGCGAGATCGATCTTGGGCTGGAAATGCGTCACCCAATTTATCTCTCGTATTGCGATGTGAGTAAAAACACCCGATCCAGTGAATGTCAAGGACAGCTGAGCCAGCCGCTCAGGTTTAGATCGTACCACAATTGCCCCTTCAAAACTAGCAGCCTCCTTTTAATTTGAGTACTGCTCTTATCTTGTTCAAGGTAGTCATTCTTATCAACCCAGTTTTCCATTTCTGTTGTCTCTCTTTCAAGCAAATCAGCAGTAAGTTGTTCTTGCTGACCCTGAGCATCATGTGATACAGTAACGTCTGGACCCCCGTGGTCTGTCTGGGTATCGCACCCCAGATTCTCTTCCTGCCTATCACCACCTATCTATTCATTTTGCTCATAGTTTGTTCTCTCATGCCCTCCTGGGCCAACATCAATGTGCTTGCCACCAGAAATCCTTACACCCCCAGCGAGTTCTTCTGTTTTCGGAAAATACTGGGAATGACCCTTGTCACCAAAAGGCTTCTGTTGCATCTTAGGCCTTTGTGTCCTCTTTTTCTTTGCAAGATTCTATAGTGGTACAGATATGGTGGAATCTGAATCAAATGATTCAACAACTTGCTTTCTCTTGGTTCCACCTTGTTTCTTTTGCCCTCACCGTGGGCACGAATCCAAGTCTAATTGCTGAGACGAGGAATCCGCTGGAGCATTCTTGCTCCCAGCCTCCATGGTTTGGCTAGTCACTGTCATCTTTGCTAGCTTCTTCTTTTTCGTTTCTACCTTCGCTGTTGCACTCTTTTTCTTTACAGCCTGATTTTCTTGACCCACTTTCTGGGCTATTTGTGTCTCACTGCCTTCATTATTTCTTTCGGTATCTTCCTGGTGCGTGCTGGTCTCCCCAATTGATTTAACATCTGGGTTTTTCTTGATACATGTTGTACCGACTTACTTGTCAACACTTTCTGCGGGTGTAGTTTTACCAACTCACCAAGATCCTCCTTCACAATATTCTCCACTAAAACACTGATCTGAATAGCAAAACCTTTCGATTGACGTTTAGGAGTATTTACCATATTCAATAGCACTTGAAATAGAACTTGGGCCCAGTTGACTTTGAGCCCGACAGTAATCGCTACCATCAAATCAAATTTTCTCACTGGTGACCATGTTGAAAGACCTAGCTTTTGAACATAGTGCCTTAGCCACAACGTCGTGCAGTAGACGGAATTCCATTTTCATTTGTTTCTTCTTACTGGGGGTACGGAACGGTGCATCAGTCCTTGAAAATATAATCCGCATTCCATCCATTGTTTCCTTCTGAATACCCAAAAATCCAACCATTCCGTCGGTTGGCAATCCAAAAGCTTCAGTAAAATCTTCTTTTGTTATTTCCACCTTTTTATTGGCTACAAAACTTACAATTGTTCCAGCTAACACCTTCGCATTAGCGAAGAACTCAACCACTGCGCTTTCATAAACTGAGTCATATGCTGTCAGGAACCCCTTAAGTCCTGTTTCTTTGAGAGTCTTGAACATCTGAACCATACCAACGTGCTCCATAGCTAGTACAGATTCAAAATCAACCTGTAGAGCGTTACCAAAGAAAGATGCAGTCATTTGATAAAATAGGGTTTGGGAATTTGAAAATAGTTGAACTATTGGCACGAAAAATGCAGTAAATTTGTTGATATATTGCTCAATTGCGCGAAAATATGAAAGCGTAAATCAAAAAGTAAAGTTAAATCGGTTTATGTACGAGCGGGAAGAGAGAAGGGCTTCTCTGGACACGTGTCATCATCATATTTAAAAGTCCTTTGAAATTCCAGAAGATGACCGTCCGATTTAAGTTGAAGTTTAAACGCTACCCCAATCGCACCCGTTCGATTTCATGTACCAGCATGGAAAACAAATAAGGCTAACCCCATGATAACATCACACCGTATGTGTCCCAAGCTGGTCCAAAACGCATACCAGCCCGAAGACAACCAGCGGAACGTTTAGTTATCTGTTTGACTCATATTGTTCCCCCTGAATTTATGCATGCAGAACATAATAATGACATATCTAGGAGACCTAAGATGTTTCTAAAGTAAGAAAACCTAGCGTCCGGCAGAGGTTTGGTGAAGATATCAGCCACTTGCTGATCCGTTGGCACATGCTCCACCCGAACGTCTTTCTTCAGTACATGGTCTCGAATGAAATGATGGATTATGTCAATGTGTTTGGTTCTAGAGTGCAGCATGGGGTTTTGAGTGATTGCGATCGCACTAGTGTTGTCGCAGAAGATGGGTGCTTCTTGTGCATCAACACCATAGTCCCGAAGTTGCTGTTGGATCCATAACATTTGAGAGAAACAACTTCCAGCTGCAAGGTATTCTACCTCATCTGTGGATGTGGCTATCGATGCCTGTTTCTTGCTAAACCATGATATTAATCTATCACCCAAGAATTGACAGGTACCACTTGTGCTACGCCGATCAATCTTACACCCTGCATAGCCTGCATCACTATAACCAATTAAATTCAAACTTGAGTCTTTTGGATACCAAAGACCCACGTTCTGCGTGCCCTTTAGATATTTGAAAATTCGTTTGACAGCCATGTAGTGTGATTGTTTTGGATCAGCGTGGAATATGGCACACATATAGACCGAGAACATGATGTCTGGTCTGCTTGCTGTGAGGTATAACAGTGAACCAATCATCCCACGATACATGGCTACCTCAATGACAGTTCCAGCTTCGTCTTTATCCAGCTTTATGGATGCGGTCATGGGAGTAGCAGCAGCTGAGCAGTTTTCCATGCCAAACTTATTAAGAAGTTATTTGGTCTACTTCGCTTGATTGATGAATATACCATCCTCAAGCTGCTTTACTTGTAATCCGAGGAAAAACGTCAGCTCCCCCATCATATTCATCTCGAATTTGACCTGCATAAGCTTGGAACATTTGTCGCAAAGTTTGGAATTAGTGGATCCGAAGATAATGTCATCAACATAAATCTGTATGAGCAAGACATGGTCACTTTTCACAAATTTGAATAGTGTCTTGTCGACAGAACCAATAACAAAGTCATGGTCAATGAGGAACTTGGACAAAGTATCATACCAAGCTTTTGGAGCTTGTTTTAGACCATACAAAGCTTTAACCAGCTTGTATACATGTTCTGGTCTGGTAATCTATACGAAGCCAGGAGGTTGTATAACATACACTTCCTCGTTCAAGATGCCATTTAAGAATGAACTTTTGACATCCATCTGATAAACTTTAATGATGGTCCCAGAAATAGGATCACTAAGTAAATAGGAGTTCAGAAGTGGGGGGGGGGGGGAAAGAAACCCCTTACTAGATGCCATACTTTACTTCGTTCAAACTGATTTAATTCTTCTTGTATAGCGTCTATCCAGCTTGGTTTGCTAAGGCCTCTTACACTTTCTTAGGCTCTATATGCGATATGAAAGTAGAATTAAAGTACTCGTTTAAATCTGGCCTCGTGTCCTAACTGGTGCAGAAGGATTACCGATGACCAGCTCAGGTGGATGATTTTTATTCCATCGAAGTCCTGGTCCATGTGAGGTAGATGGTTCGAGTTGTTCCCCCTGTGTCCCAGCTGGATTGTTTTGGTTTCCACTTGTTGTCTTTAGTTCATCAATCTGCTCATTTTCTCCACCATCTTGATTGCAATCCGGACCATATTGCTCAACAGCTAATATATCTGCGTTTGTAACAGGCATATCTGTGGCGGGCTGGTCATCAGCTTGACATCTATTGTGTGTCTCGTCGTCACTTGATTCATCAAGATTGGTAGACTCCAGACGAGTACACAAATTGTTTAATCTCGAAGCTGAGGTTATTCGAAATCTGGTTTCATCGAACACCACAGGTGCAGATTCTTCAACCGTAAGTGTCCTGTGGTTAAAAACTCGATATGCTCGGCTTACAGCTGAGTATCCTAGAAAGATACCTGCATCAGATTTTACATCAAATGCTCGTAAGTATGTTTTATAATTAATATGGATAAAACATCTGCATCCAAATACCATGAAATATGAAATGTCAGGTTTCTTTCCATTCCAGATCTCATATGGGGTAACTCCATGTCGCTTGTTAATCATCGATCTATTCTAAGTATAGCAAGCGGTGTTTACTGCTTCAACCCCAAATTTATTTGAAATTCCGGAATCAGCAATCATAGTTGTAACAACTTCTTTTAAACTACGGTTTCTACGCTCATCCATCCCATTCTTCTGAGGTGTTCTGGCTGCAGACAACTCATGTTTGATTCCAATGTCATCCAGATAGGAGGAAACTTTAAAATTTAAAAACTGTGTTCCTCTATCATTTCTAATCCGGTTGACATTGTAAGATAGCTCATTTTGTAAACATTTTAAGAGCTTGATCAGCTAGTCGGCAGTTTGATCTTTTGATTTCAAAAATAACACCCATGTAAATTTTGAAAAATCATCAACCACGACAAGAGTTTATTTTATTCCTCCTAAGCTAGTTACGTGTATTGGACCAAAGAGATTCATGTGTAAAAGATCCAGCTTACGTGAGATTTTGTTACTGCCTCTTGCTTTGAAAGTAGACTTTAGATGTTTAGCTGACAGGCAGGGCAAATCTTATCTTTTGAAAATTTTAGCTTGGGCAAGCCATCAACTAACTCATGCTTACTCAGATTGACAATAGTTTTGAAATTCAGATGGTTCATCCATTGATGCCATAACCAGATCTTTGAAGATTCACCTACTAGGAATGTTTGTTCAGTATTCGGTTGATCTGACCAATCAACTTTGTAAGTGTTACCAGATCGGTAACCAACTAACACAGTTAGATCTTCCGGATTGAGAACCGTGCATGTGTGCTTCTGAAATTTAACATAGCAGTTACTGTCGCACAACTGACTGATACTTATCAAGTTGTAGCACAAGTTCTCTACAAGAAGAACATTGTGGACAGTGAAATTACCATGGGTAAGCTTACCATTACCCACAAAGTTATCGTTTGAATTATCACCGAAGGTGAACTTTGGTCCGTTGCACGATTTGATATCTTTGAGCAGCGTAGCATTTCCAGTCATACGCCTTGCACATCCACTGTCCAGATACCATGTCAATTGCTCCAATCTTGATACCTGTTGTACCTGCAACCACGTATAAAAAGAATTTGGTACCCTTTGATTCATTTGGGTCCAGGTTTGATTAGACCTTTCGGGACCACACTTGGATGATTCTTCTACATTTACCGGTGTGAGTGTCAAAATATTTGCATGCTCTGTGTGTGTTTTTTATTGGTCCCAAAAATAGGGATTGTTCATGAGCTCTGCCACAACTCACGTAGGCTCTCACACAGCCCAAGTACCAATCCCGTGAGTTACGTGCATTTTGAAATTCTAATTGTTTCAAAAACAAGCACGCAACAGGGAACTGGATCGTGTATATGCAGAACCAGCTTAGCGCTAAACTAGCATAGTGTATGATACTGGTTCCAGCTGGTAATTCTAACCAGCTCAATGAAAGGACGTGTGATCTGATTATATACCTTCTTAAGCTGCAATAGCTTAGTGTACTTGACTTAAAGTGCACCGAGATACAGATTGAGTAATGAAAGAAATCATGCGGAACTAACTCAACATGAACTCTTATATTCGAAAGCTTTTAAATAGTTTTAAGAGTAATAAACAAACACGCAATGCGTATATATGAATGCGGAAAATAGTAAAGGAAATACGCTGAGGTTTTTTTATGGAAGTTCGGAGAAAACTCTCCCACGTCTCCTCTTATTCCACAATCGGGAAGAATTCCACTAGAAGACTTTGATTGTAGCGACCCTTCGCTACAACCCACTCCTACGACCTGCAGCCTCAAGAACTCCTAGCCACACCACTGTACACTAAGCCGAGGAAGGCTACACACACTTCTTTAATGTCTCAGTGCGAAAGACAACTAGACTTGTTTAACGTCTCTGTCCAAAGACTACAATGGAGAGTTTTAAATTTATATTCACTCTTATCTATTTCGCTCAATTCTCGAATGTGAGTGAATGTATATGTGTGTGAGATTTACAGTGTAAGTACTATCTCTCAAATATGAAATCTCACACACTGGGAAGCGCTCCTATACGAGCTGGTTTTTCATTGTCTTCCCAGGTTGTGCTCTTGTGAGTGCGTTCTAGATTTTCACAACCCTCTATCTCTGTTTTTTGTGCGCATGTCATTCTGTGCATTGCGCCTGATATATAAAGCCACTTAGCAGATTTGTCCGTTGGACACAAAGTTGTTGCCATTCTGAAAAGTCTTCTGACGTATTTGTACTTTACGTCCTTTGGCTTTTAATGCGTTGCAGGCTTTATTTGACTTGAGCTCTTCTCAGCGGCGCTTCTGCAGCCTTTGCTAACATCGAGCTCTGTTATCTTGTACCTAATGTGGACATGTCAAAACAAATCAGTTTAAACCAATAAATTTGGTCTTCGTATGTTTGTGTTCAAACTGGTTTGTTCGTCTGAGCTGGTCTGTCTAGATCTGGTTCCTCAGCTGGTGTCTTCCCAGCTGGTTTCTCTTCATCTCTTATCTGCTCTTGAGCTGCTCTGATTCTGCGCCTCTTTGTCGGTAGCTCAGCTTGTTTACCCAAGCAGATCATTTCTCTGAGCTGGTTGCTTCCCTTATCTTGATTTCCAGCTTTACTCCATTCCCAGCTGGTTTCTCTGCTCCGAGTTGGTCTCTTTCAGTTCAAGCTGGTTTGTCCTTAACCAGCTGGGCTCTGTTCTTCTCGTCAAGAGCCCCATTGTTACTTGCTTGTCCCCTTTATCCATTCATACACCTCATCCAAACTAACAGCAAGCACACTGTTATAATAATCAATCCGATTCATATGATGAATTGATTATCGCGCAAAGTGATCTGACCTGCACTTGATCACTGTGCTTGTCTAAGCAACGGCACTTGAGCACTGCACTTGTACTTTGCACTTGATTTGCGCGCTTGTCCCCTTTATCCATTCATACACCTCATCCAAACTAACAGCAAGCACACTGTTATAATAATCAATCCGATTCATATGATGAATTGATTATCGCGCAAAGTGATCTGACCTGCACTTGATCACTGTGCTTGTCTAAGCAACGGCACTTGAGCACTGCACTTGTACTTTGCACTTGATTTGCGCTCGAGCCGTTCTGCACTTCATCGCATCCCACTGCGCTTGAACTCTGCTCTTATAAATATTTTGCCCTTGATCTCCGTGCTGCTCCTGCTCCGAGATGGTGAACCAGCTTGGTATCCCCTGCACTTCTGGAAGTAAACTGTTGAACCATCTTGGGCATCCCCTTACTGTTCCAGCTAGATATCTTTGACCACTATAGCTCAGGCGTCCCCTTACTGTTCCAGTTTTGATATCTTTAGGTCTACTCTAGACTAAGCAAGCTGCGCATGTCATATAGAGAATTAGTACAATAGTAACAGATTTTGTGTCAATCAAAACTTAGATTCTGATCTGTAAAAACAGATTCAACAATCTCCCCCATTTTGATTTACACAAAATCTGGATAAACATATGCAGGTATGTTTATGCTTCAAAATATTTCTCCCCCTTTTTGTGAGAATCAAAAAGGGTTTCGAAACTAAGTCTCCCCCTTAATATTTAAAACAAAACTCCCCTCTAAACAGAGCTTGGGGTTATTTTATTTGAAAAGCGAAAGCATTTTCGGAGGGATGACATTTTGCGAGAAACATTTGCATGAAATTTTGAAGACAGGATCTATGCTGCTCAAAAGTTTCTCATTTATATGGACCAGATAAGCAATATAAGATTCAATTTATAGAATCTCTTCCATTTTTCCCTAAGGCTTAGTCTCGCTCCGCCCTAGTGATCTTGGCGTCTACAGATCTCGCACAATCTGTCAGCTCGTCAGAAGAGATGTTGCTGCTCTTTCCTTTCGAGAAATTTCTCTACAATTCAATAGACATTCCTCCCTCTATCCATATGAAATAAGTTTTGAAAATCTTAAAAATTTTGTAACATGGACAGGTTTTCGAACGACTATCAGAGCACACATATATTTTAAAGCCGTTTAAAACATTTTTCGAAAAGAAATGCACTATTCAAAAACAACCTGCTCTAATATCAATTGTTGGTCCCAAAAAGAGGGGTTGTTCATGAGCTCTGCCACAACTCACGTAGGCTCTCACACAGCCCAAGTACCAACCCCATGAATTACGTGCATTTTGAAATTTTAACTGTTTCGAAAACCAGCATGCAACAGGGAACCGGATCACGTATATGCAGAACCAGCTTAGTGATAAACTAGCACAGTGTATGATACTGGTTCCAGCTGGTAATTCTAACCAGCTTAATGAAAGGACTTGCGATCTGGTTATATACCTTCTTAAGTTGCAATAGCTTAGTGTTCTTGACTTAAAGTGCACCGATATAGATTGAGTAATGAAGTTAAATCATGCGGAAATAACTCAACCTGAACTCTTATATTCGAAAGCTTTTAAACAGTTTCAAGCATAATAAACAAACATACAATGCGTACGTATGAATGCGGAAAGCAGTAAAGGAAATACGCTGAGGTTTGTTTATGGAAGTTCGGAGCAAACTCTCCTACGTCTCCCCTTCTTCCACAATCGGGAAGGATTCCACTAGAAGACTTTGATTACAGCGACCCTTAGCTACAACCCACACCTACGACCCACAGCCGCAACTCTCCTAGCCACACCACTGCACACTAATCCCTCAAGCTGTGTGTCTACAACACTTATTTAACGCCTCAGTGAGAAAGGCTACACACATTTCTTTAACGTCTCAGTGCGAAAGACAACTAGAATTTTTTAACGTCTCTGTCCAAAGACTACAATGGATAGTTTTAAATTTACATACACTCTTATCTATTTCGCTCAATTCTCAAATGTGGGTGAATGTATATGTGTGTGATATTTACAGTGTAAGCACTATCTCTCAAATATGAAATCTCACACACTGGGATGTGCTCCTATACGAGCTGGTTTTTCATTGCCTTCCCAGTTTGTGCTTCATCTTGTGAGTGCGTTCTAGATTTTCACAACCCTCTCTCTCAGTTTTTTGTGCACATGTCTTCATTATGTGCATTGCGCCTAATATATAAAGCCGCTTAGCAGATTTGTCCGTTGGACACAAAGTTGTAGCCGTTCTGAAAAGTCTTATGACGTATTTGTACTTTGCGTCCTTTGGCTTTTAATGCGTTGCAGGCTTTATTTGACTTGAGCGCTTTTCACCGGCGCTTCTGCAGCCTTTGCTAACATCGAGCTCTGTTAGCTTGTACCTGATGTGGACACGTCAAAACAAATCAGTTTGAACCAATAAATTTGGTCTTCGTATGTTTGTGCTCAAACTGCTTTGTTCGTCTGAGCTGGTCTGTCCAAATCTGGTTCCTCAGCTGGTGTCTTCCCAGCTGGTTGATCTTCATCTCTGATCTGCTCTTGAGCTGCTCGGCTTCTACGCTCCTTTTTGTCTGCAGCTGAGCTTGTTTTACCCAAGCAGATCATTTCTCTGAACTGGTTGCTTCACTAAGCTTGATTTATAGCTTTACTCCATTCCCAGCTGGTTTCTCTGCTCCGAGCTGGTCTCTTTCAGTTCAAGCTGATTTGTCCTTAACCAGCTGGGCTCTATTATTCTCGTCGAGAGCCCCAGTGTTACTTGATTGTCCCCTTTATCCATTCGGAAACCTCATCCAAACTATCAACAACACACTGTTATAATAATCAATCCGATTCATATGATGAATATATTATCGCGCATAGTGATATGACCTGCACTTGATAACTGTGCTTGTCTATGCAACGGCACTTGAACACTGCATTTGTACTCTGCACTTGATCTGCGCTCGAGCCGTTCAGCACTTCATCGCATCCCACTGCACTTGAACTCTGCTCTTCTAAATATTCTGCGCTTGATCTCCGTGCTGCTCCAGTTCCAAGCTGGTGAACCAGCTAGGCATCCCCTGCACTTCTGGAGTAAACTGCTGAACCAGCTTGAGCGTCCCCTTACTGTTCCACTTCTGATATCTTTAGGTTTGAGATCCAGAAATTCGAATATGATTAATTGGTTTTATGAGAAATCTGTTTTGTGAAGAGATCCGTTTGGATTTCTAGTGAAATCGGGTCACTGATGTTTGCTGGTTCGCAGCGTGTTTTGTTGGCTCAAATTCCATACGTAGTCGTTTTGTTGAGTAATCGTTGTTTAGCGCTAATCTTCAGAAGTTGGTGAAATTTGTTAATGGGCGAGGATTCGTGGACAATTGTCAATGTTTTGCGTTGATCGGTTTGGTTTAGTGTTGTTGTGAGACCTAGAATTGTATAAGATTAATTTGGTTGGAATTAATCGGTTCATAGAGATTTCTGGTGATTCAGATCTCTGTTTGGATGTTTTGTTTTCATTTTCGGGTAAGATTTTACATTTAGAGCATTTCTGGTAAGTTTTCGATTGTTGTGAGACCTAGAATTGTATAAGATTAATTTGGTTGGAATTAATCGGTTCATAGAGATTTCTGGTGATTCAGATCTCTGTTTGGATGTTTTGTTTTCATTTTCGGGTAAGATTTTACATTTAGAGCATTTCTGGAAGTTTTCGTATTTTTGGAGATTTTGGGTAAATCTGGTTTTGTTGTGGGAGCTGGTTTTGTGGTGAGATCTGGTTGATTTGGTGAAATCCAGTCGTAGCGTGTTTTGGTAGCGCGAGATTCCTAAACACCGTCGTTTTAGTGAAATCTGGATGCGTAGTGCTAAGTGAAAGCTGGTAGCGTGTTTGTATCCAGCTGCTGCTTTATCTCGTTTGTTGAGGGCAAAACGGTAGCGTTTTGATTAGTTCATGCGACGCCGTTTTAAATGTTACGACTGGTACCAGCTGCGAGGTTTTGTTCGCGTGTGTATCGACTGGTTGACCAGCTGGGAGCAAATGTCAACGATGGTCAACTTTCCTGTAGCTTGCGTCTGGTTTCTTGTGGCTTGCGTCTGGTTGTTTTGCGCGAGAGCTAGCGACTGGATGACCTAGGCTATGCGTCGTCGTTTTAGTTAGCGGTAAGGAATCCAGTCGATGGGTTAGTGACCAGCTGTTGGGTTTATGCGACGCCATTTTATTTAGATGGAACGCAGTGTTTTGATGCAACGTCTGGTATCAGCTTTTGAGTGTTATACAATCCAGCTTTTGGATTTGAGAACCAGCCGATGGTTTTAGGCGACCAGCTGGTGGCAGATTTGATGACGTAAGCGGTGCGACGTCGTTTTGTTAAGTCTTTGCGACACCGTTTTGATTAAGGTTGTTTGAGAATTCAGTAGTTGGTTTCTTTGCACCTACTGGTTGTATTTTTTTAGTGTGCGTCAATTGGTTTTGTTGGTGGGTGATTTTAACCAGCTTTTACGCGTGTATTTAAGGAAGACTTGGCCTTCGATTTGAGATATCAGATTTCATACTTAGTGATATTTTTCCCCGATTGTGTTTTTCGCTTCGAACCCTAGATACTGTTCACCGTAGAATTTCTCCGGCACTTCCCATCGTTTCCGGACACAGTTTGGTACGTTTGAGGTAGAGTTGGACCCCTCTTGAGAAGCTCTTTCATCCTATACCCTTTTTGGAGGCTGTTGTGGGCTGGAGCAGAAACGCGAAGTTGCTGGTTTAGCTTGTTCATCTCGCAGTTCAGGTAGAACTTCGTTTATTCGATGAGATCTTCTTCCTAGCCTAGAATCGAGCTTCCTGTTGAGTTATTGTGTAGGATGATAGCTGGTTGAGTGTGTGTGTAACTCCCAGCGTGCTTTCTGTGTATTAGTGTCCCTGTGATTTATGCCCTGTGTGCTTCGACAGGTTGATATCCAGATTTCTCGAGAACTTTGAATGTAGTAATTGTTTCACGGAATTGAGGTACGAATCGAGCTTGTATTACAGTGTCCCTGTGTGCCCTGTGTGCTTCGACAGGTTGATATCCAGATTTCTCGAGAACTTTGAATGTAGTAATTGTTTCACGGAATTGAGGTAAGGTACGAGCTTGTATTACAGCTTTTAGATAGGCATGGGGATGTATTGTGTGATATATAGCTGTGCCGAGTGTTTGTGTAGAGGCAAGCTGTGTATATTATGCATGTCTATTGGCTGAACTATCTGGTGTATTACCT
>KV018342.1:131860-150996 GCA_001598015.1 Dorcoceras hygrometricum
TTCCCTCGTGGTGCGGTGCGGTGTTGCATAACCAAGGTTGAGTGCAGCTGGAGGATGTTGGTTGAGTTGTTCCCAGTCATCAGTTGCAGCAGCTGGAGGGTGTTGGTTGAGTTGTTCCCAGTCATCAGTTGCAGTGACCTGGATAGAGGTTGGTGGGTGGTTGTGTCCACTGTTGCATAACCACGATTGAGTGCAGCTGGAGGATGTTGGTTGAGTTGTTCCCAGTCCTCAGTTGCAGTGACCTGGATAGAGGTTGGTGGGTGGTTGTGTCCACTTGAAATTCCGTGCGATCTGGCGGGTGGCTTCCGCGCAGGTGCGACGATGAGCCACTCTATTTTCCAATGGGTGCGATCGGGTAGCTTCCGAGACTCGTTGATGTGTCACAGTTGTTGCTTCCTATCCGTTTGGCCCTCCGGTTGTTACCGATGTTCTTTGTACCGCTCATGCATTTGCACGACATGATACATTGCATGTTGTATCTGAATTGCTATTTTATGCTGCTTTTCGTACTGGGGTTTGACCCCGATGTCCCTCTGGGGCTGGTTTGTTTTGTTTTCCTACTTGTTTTTCAGGTTTCCCAGGTTGTTCCGCTTGTCGTAGAGATGATTCAGCTGGAGATGCCCCAGGAGGTGTTTAGAGTGTCCCAGTTATGTATAGTATCTATTGCACCGGTATCGCCGCGGGTGGGATGTCCCGGGTGGTACTTAAGCTTATATAGTTATTATTCTGTTTGTGGTTTGTGGTTTTCAGTTGTTGTATTTGGCCGTTGGGCAGTGTTTGTATTCGTTATAATGTTACTATGTTATTCTGTTATGTGTTAACTGGGATTATTTTGAGTATAATAGTATTTTAAATTATGTTTTCTTCGTCAAGCCAAAAGCAAAAATTTTTAGCCACTTTTTAAGTGCTTCCGCCATGTTTTGCGTGTTTTGATTCTGTGTTGTGCACGAGGCCTGACATTAGGTCTACTCCAGACTAAGCAAGCTGCACATGTCATAAAGAGCATTAGTACAATAGTAACAGATTTTGTGTCAATCAAAACTTAGATTCTGATCTGTAAGAACAGATCCAACAATCTCCCACATTTTGATTTACACAAAATCTGGATAAACAATATGCAGGTATGTTTATGCTTCAAAATATTTCTCCCCATTTTTGTAGGAATCAAAAAGGGTTTCGAAACTAAGTCTCCCCCTTAATATTTAAAAAAAAACTCCCCCTAAACAGAACGTGGGGTTATTTTATTTTGAAAGCGAAAGCATTTTCGGAGGGATGACATTTTGCGAGAAACATATGCATGACTTTTGAAGACATAATCTATGCTACTCAAAAGTTTCTCATTTATAAGGACCAGAGAAGCAATAGAAGATTCAATTTACAGAATCTCTTCCATTTTCCCTAAGCCTTAGTCTCGCTCCACCCTAGAGATCTTGGCGTCCACAGATCTCACGCAATCTGTCAGCTCGTCATAAGAGATGTTGCCGCTCTTTCCTTTCGAGAAATTGCTTTGCAATTCCATAGATATTCCTCCCCCTATCCACATGAAATGAGTTTTGAAAATATTAAAAATTTTGTAGTATGGACAGGCTTTCGAACGACTATTAGAGTAGACATATATTTTAAAGCCGTGCAAAACATTTTTCGAAAAGAAATGCACTATTCAAAAACAACCTGCTCTGATACCAATTGTTGGTCCCAAAAAGAGGTGTTGTTCATGAGCTCTGCCACAACTCACGTAGACTCTCACACAGCCCAAGTTCCAACCCCGTAAGTTACGTGCATTTTGAAATTTTAACTGTTTCGAAAACCAGCACACAACAGAGAATCGGATCGAGTATATGCAGAACCAGCTTAGCGCTAAACTAGCGCAGTGTATGATACTGGTTCCAGGTGGTAATTCTAACCATCTCAATGAAAGGACATGCTATCTGGTTATATACCTTCTTAAGCTGCAATAGCTTAGTGTCCTTGACTTAAAGTGCACCGAGATACGGATTGAGTAATGAAGTTAAGTCATGCGGAAATAACTCAACCTGAACTCTTATATTCGAAAGCTTTTAAACAGTTTTAAGAGTAATAAACAAACATGCAATTCGTATGTATGAATGCGGAAAGCAGTAAAGGGAATACGTTGAGGTTTGTTTATGGAAGTTCGGAGCAAACTCTCCTACGTCTCCCCTTCTTCCACAATCGGGAAGAATTCCACTAGAAGACTTTGATTGCAGCGACCCTTCGCTACAACCACTCCTACGACCTGCAGCCTCAAGAACTCCTAGCCACACCACTGCACACTAAGTCCTCAAGCTGTGTGTCTATGCAACGGCACTTGAACACTGCAGTTGTACTCTGCACTTGATCTGCGCTCGAGCCATTCTGCACTTCATCGCATCCCACTGCTCTTGAACTCTCCTCTTCTAAATATTCTGCGCTTGATCTCCGTGTTGTCCAAGCTGGTGAACCAGCTTGGTATCCCCTGCACTTCTGGAAGTGAACTGCTGAACCAGCTTGGGCGTCCCCTTACTGTTCCAGCTAGATATCTTCTACCAGTCCAGCTCAGGCGTCCCCATACTGTTCCAATTTTGATATCTTTAGGTCTACTCCAGACTAAGCAAGCTGCGCATGTCATATAGAGCATTAGTACAATAGTAACAGATTTTGTGTCAATCAAAACTTAGATTCTGATCAGTAAGAACAGATCCAACAATCTCCCCCATTTTGATTTACACAAAATGTGGATAAACATATGCAGGTATGTTTAGGCTTCAAAATATTTCTCCCCCTTTTTGTGGGAATCAAAAAGGGTATCGAAACTAAGTCTCCCCCTTAATATTTAAAACAAAACTCCCCCTAAACAGTACGTGGGGTTATTTTATTTTGAAAGAGAAAGCATTTTCGGAGGGATGACATTTTGATAGAAACATATGCATGAAATTTTGAAGACAGAATCTATGCTACTCAAAATTTTCTCATTTATAAGGACCAGAGAAGCAATAGAAGATTCAATTTACAGAATATCTTCCATTTTTCCCTAAGCCTTTGTCTCGCTCTGCCCTAGAGATCTTGGCGTCCACATATCTCGCGCAATCTGTCAGCTCGTCAGAAGAGATGTTGCCACTCTTTCCTTTCGAGAAATTGCTCTGCAATTCAATAGACATTCCTCCCCCTATCCATATGAAATGAGTTTTGAAAATCTTAAAAAAATTTTGTATCATGGACAGGCTTTCGAAAGAATATCAGAGCAGACATATATTTTAAAGTCGTTTAAAACATTTTTCGAAATGAAATGCACTATTCAAAAACAACCTGCTCTAATACCAATTGTTGGTCCCAAAAGGAGGGGTTGTTCATGAGCTCTGCCACAACGCACGTAGGCTCTCACACAGCCCAAGTACCAACCCCGTGAGTTACGTGCATTTTGAAATTTTAACTGTTTCAAAAACCAGCACGCAATAGGGAACCGGATCGAGTATATGCAGAACCAGCTTAGTGCTAAACTAGCGCAGTGTATGATACTGGTTCCAGCTGGTAATTCTAACCATCTCATTGAAAGGACGTGCAATCTGGTTATATACCTTCTTAAGCTGCAATAGCTTAGTGTCCTTGACTTAAAGTGCACCGAGATACGGATTGAGTAATGAAGTTAAATCATGCGGAAATAACTCAACCTGAACTCTTATATTCAAAAGCTTTTAAACAGTTTTAAGCATAATAAACAAACTTGCAATGCGTATGTATGAATGCGGAAAGCAGTAAAGGAAATACGCTGAGGTTTGTTTATGGAAGTTCGGAGCAAACTCTCCTACGTCTCCCCTTCTTTCACAATCGGGAAGATTCCACTAGAAGACTTTGATTACAGCGACCCTTCGCTACAACCCAATCCTACGACCCACAGCCGTAAGAACTCCTAGCCACACCACTTCACACTAAGCCCTCAAGTTGTGTGTCTATGCAACGGAACTTGAACACTGCACTTGTACTCTGCACTTGGTCTGTGCTCGTGTCGTTCTACACTTCATCGCATCCCACTGCGATTGAACTCTGATCTTCTAAATATTATGCATTTGATCTCCGTGCTGCTCCTGCTCCACAGCTTGGTATCCCCAGAACTTCTGGAAGTAAACTGCTGAACCAGCTTGGGAGTCCCCTCACTGCTCCAACTAGATATCTTCGGTCAGTCCAGCTCAGGCGTCCCCTTACTGTTCCAGTTTGGATATCTTTAGGTCTACTCCAGACTAAGCAAGCTGCGCATGTCATATAGAGCATTAGTACAATAACAGATTTTATGTCAATCAAAACTTAGATTCTGATCTGTAAGAACAGATCCAACATTATTTGATCTAGACGGAGCTTTATACACAACATGTTGGCCATTCGATCTGGATGTATGATATTTAGGCCTGTACTGCCTATCCTTCATTGAAGTTTGAGAGAACTGGCCTTGTTTTGTATCACCAGATTTGGGCTTACCCCGCATCTGTACAACTCTTTTGTTCATCCAGATCTCATGAGACTTCTCAGGAGAAATATATCCCAGCCCACAAAACCTACCTGGCCAGATCGGAAGTTGAGCTGCTATCCTATCTTCAACAGATGTTGCTTATGTAAGTTGTTCCATGCTGGACTTTACAAAGTTAATTGTTTTAAACTTTGTCCTTTCCAGCCTTGAAGTACTGGTCTCAGCAGTACTGCCTTCATCGCTATTATAGCCCAATCCGATTCTATCACCCAGACAGCTTTGTAGCTCCATGCAGTTTTTGTAGTGAGGATAAGGATCTAGTCCGGGAGCTTATTATTCCAGCCAACCGTTGGTTCTCATTCAGTATCTCCTCGGACCTGCTTCTCAATTCTTCATTCTCAGTTACAAGCTTACTTAGAGCAGCTTGCATATAGCTTGAGCCAACCAGCTCAGTACTCGTAGCACAGCTTTCTTTTTCAGCTTTAACTTCCTCAAATGATTGAAAAAGTTTTTTGTTTTCGAGGACCATTTCATTTAGTGCAGTAACAAGGTCCTCACGTGTAAATTCAGGACTGGAAAAATCAAATACCTCCTCAGTGTCATCGGCCATGAGACACTGTACTTCATCCTCACTTTCGCTTGATGAGGAGGTTCCAGAGCTTGATTCCTCTGAATCTTAGTCAGCCCCTGCTCTCTTGTTTTCTTCAGCCACCATGTCTTTCTCTGTTCTTCCTTTCTAGTAAGCCTTTTTCTCCTTATTGTCCTTGATATTCTACGCTCTGGTCGCTTCTTTTCATGTTTTCTTGATTTCCTGCAATCAGCCATGAAGTGACCAGTCCTGCCATAGTTATAACATTTATCGTCAGAAGAAGTGTTAAAATTTCTTTTAGGAGAATCAAAAAAAGAGGGTTTAGGATTATGCTTCCGCATAAATTTTCCAAATTTTCTTATGAACAAGGCCATTGCATCCTTGCTCATCTCCTTAGCTGATCTGCTGCTAGTGGAGCACGGGCTTCGCTATGGAGTTGTAGCGGCGAGAGCTCTGGTAGGTTGAGACATTGATTGCTCCGCTTCTACTCTCGTTTCTAGTTCAAACTCGTAAGCCTTTAGGTTGGCAAACAAGTCATGCAGCTCCATCTTTTATTAAATCTTTTGACTCCCACATGGCCATGGTCTTCACGTCCCACTCCTTTGGAAGTGCTCGCATTACTTTCAAGGCTAGCTCCCTGTTGTTGTATGTCTTGTTCAGTCTGGCCAGCTCAATCACCAAGGAACTGAACCTTTCATCAAACTCGGCCATGGTCTCTTTGGGTTTCATCTTAATTAGTTCGAACTTTCGTAAGGCCACAGTCAACTTGTTTTCCTTCGTCTCCTCATTCCCTTTGCATATTTGGGTCAACTTTTCCCAGATCTCCTTAGCAGTTGTGCATGTCTGGATCTTTCTAAACATGTTGTTGTCTAGAGTCTTATAGAGTATGTCCTTAGCGATATTATCCAGATTTTCTTTCTTCTTATCTTTCAAGGTCCATTCTTGTCTGGGTTTCTCAATCCATTGAGGTGCACCTGTAGCTATTGCCACATCTGTGTTCATTTTCAGTATTTGTATTGGTGCGTTGGTGATCACGAACCACATGTCGTCATCTTGTGCTGCTAGGTGCGCTTGCATCTAGATCTTCCAGACATCCTATTCCTCCTCGGAAAACATGGGTATTTTATTATGAGAAATCGACATATTTAAACAAATATGGATGAGTAAATTTTTCAATCACTGAGAAACCTGCTCTGATACCATTTGTTAGGATCAAAAACACGCTCGGGAGTTCAAGGGTAAAATTTTTAGGGACGAGAGGTTTGTTTCTGGAAGTTCGGAGTAAATTCTCCTACGTCTCCCTTTCTTCCTCGATGGAAAGGTTTACAATAGAAGATTTGATTTATACAACCCTTTGTACAAACCCACTCCCGCGACCAGCAGCCATGAGAACTCCTAGCAATACACCGACCCCAGACCCACGATCTGGTTCGCTATAAAAATGTTCAACACTCAGCTGGTTGTGCTATTCTAGCACTTCTACACTCTCGATTTATGATTCACAGAGGTAGCACAATACTACAGAGCGTGTAAATAGAAGAGTATGTGACACAGAGTTGAGTAAAATGCTTGTGTCACTTGTAGCGAGCTGGTTCAACATGAACTCTGCTTGTGCTTGTGAAGGTTAGCTTGTATGTTCAATGAAATGTTCTCTGATTCATCACCCTTCACTGCTGCTCTTCTCTTATAATATACCATTTGGTTACAACGGTAATAAATGCAGCCAGTAGACACGTTGTATACATCCAAATTGAATATCCTGTGACGCCTTAAATGCATGTACGATGAAAGTACAGCTCCGTTTAATGCATTGCCCTTTTTATCAACTCTGCACCGTCTTCAGTTTGTACCATATCTCTATGTATCTGATATTAGCTTAAAGTAGTTCCAACAACTACACATTACTACAGAGATGTCGAATATTTCAAATCAAGTTGTACATAGATTCAAACATTCCAAGAGTACAATCTGCTAAATTGCTTCTAACTTAGCTGGTCCCCCGATCTGGTTTCTGAATGTTGAGCTGCTTTTCTTGATCGGGTTCTTATCTTGATCCAAATCATACTGATCTTGTCTCTTCTTTATACTGATTCAAGTATTAATCTCTATAAGCTCAAATCCTCAGCTTCATGCCACTTGTAAAGTTAATCTACTCTGAGCTGGTTTTCTCAACTGATCTTCCAGCTGGTTACTCATTACCCCAGCTGGTCTGTTATCTGCGATTTGTACTTGAACTGGAATTTGCATACCTTACTATCCAACTGGTTTGTCTTAGACCAGCACACCTTAATACAGATTACCATTGCTGGTTTGTCCTAAACCAGCATACCTGAATGCTCTGAGATGGTTTTTCCTTGACCAGCTTGACTCTGCTCCGATCTAGTTTCTATGTCCAACGTAGTAAGCGTCATTCAGATCTTGTCACTTTGGTCCAATTGACCTCTTTTATGGATTTTTTTTCTCGTCTATTTTTCATCACCAAAACTTCTGAAAAATTAATCCTAACAACCGGATTAGGAGATCATTCGTGATTCAACCATTGAAGGGCTATCACCGATTAAAAACTGGAATAGTCAGAGCCGAAAAAACACCTTGGTATAAGGTAAAGTCGATATACCACCTTTAGCTTCCAGAGTTGATGTGGATAAATTGATGTCAACCTTTGGATTTGTATTCATGCTCAATGGAGGTGTTGTCTCTTGGGAGAGTTCCAAGTAGGACACCATTTTGGATTTAATCATTAAGGCTGAATACATCGCAGCATCAGCTGCTGCTAAAGAGGCAGTTTGGATGAGAAATTATGTCCAAGATTTGGACCTAATACCTGAAGGAGTTGGTCCAGTCCCGGTGTACTGTAACAACACGTGTGTCGTTGCTCAAGAAAAGGATCCTAGGAGTAACGCCTAAAAATCCATAATTCCACAAATGTAAAGATAAAAGTTTTGAGGGATCTATTTGTAATTTTAATTTCCAATCAGCTTTTACCTGTGCTGATCTGTTTCAGTTTAGGTGGGGTTGCGAGAGCTGCTCGACCGGTGAAGACAAGCCCGATTTATTTCATTTTTAACCAAATCGGTTTGGTCTGTATTTTATTTATTTTAAAAGCATGGTAGCAATGTTATTAGTAGCACTTTAACAAAATGTGTTTTCATTTAACTTGGCTTTGAGATTTTTGTAAAATTCCTACACATGCACCTGTCACCTTCATTCACGAAACCTTCACGTAGAGGAAAACCTTTTGAGAAAGCGGTGCTCTCTGTAAAAAGAAAACCGACCGAATTTTAAAAGCTTTTCAAAGGGACGATCATGTTTGTTTGCTGTTCAGGTCGGATAAATCTCTGCTAATCGTCGTCGTTGTTAAGGCAAGTAAACTCTATTTCTTGTTGTACTTTGGAAAGCATATATTGATTTTCTTCTTGCATGTTTGTATGAGTTTTAAAGGTTTGAGAAACGTTTTTGAAGTTTTTCAAGCACAGAGTTAAGTTCATACAGATTTCTTGAGAAATTATTGGTTTGATGAAGTTTTGATTCAGAAAAGTTTTGTTAGAAAATGTTTTACGATGTTCGATCCACTTTTTTCTTGGAAATTCGGGGATGTTCTGTAAGTAGCTTACAAGCAGCTTACGTGCTTTTGTTTCAGTAGCTTACAAGCAGCTTACATGTTTTTGTTTCTGAATGTTTCCATAGATATTTTCGATTACTTTAGACCAGGAAATCTTCTAAGCTATTAGTTATTATTGAGCTAAGTTCACTATCTTATTATTTTTCCCGAGCTGATTTTTAAGTCGCGATCTGATTTCATTGTACAATACTCTTGTGATCTGATTTCACTATCCAATCCACTTGTCATCTGATTTCACTGTCCAGTATGCTCGCGATCTGATCCGTTCTGAGATGAATTTGTTTGACCATTGTATTCTTTAAGTTGTGTTGACTTCTCCTAATATGAGTTGACCAAAAAGCCCAGAGCTGATTTTCTATTCTGAGCCAGCACGCTTGCGTTCTGTTCATACTCCGAGCTGATTCAGCTCAGGTCCACTCTGGACTCATACACTAACTTCAAGTTTAATTCTTCTTTATTTTAGCTATGATTCGAAGGTATAACTCTAATCTGTTCGAAGTTATACCCAATTTCAAGAGATAGTTCTTCAGCTTAGAGCTCTGCTATTCATATTCGTTTTCTACAGCCTGAGCTGATTTTAGTTTCTTCTTCGATTGAACTTCGATGTACTCCTAGTAGATTTAGAACATCAAAAGAGTTTTAAAACAACAAACCATATAAGAAAGTGATCTGTTTCATATAAAAGAAAAGAAAAGAAAGATTTACAGAAAGTTTAAAGGAAGCATATTTCAAAAAGCTTTGTGATTTGTGATGAATATCAGAAGGTCAGCAGAGGATGTGTGGTAACCGTTCGATGGATCGGAGTGCCGTTCCAATAGATGGTGTGTGGTAATCGATCGACGGACCGCAGTGCCCTACCAATAGAGTCAAAGATTAGGGTGTGGGGACAATGACAGAAGTGTCATTAGGTCCTGCTCCACTGGAACCAGTTAAACTTGATCAACTGAATTGATGACCTACAGAAAAGCTTTAGTTCACATTTCACCAGAGAAAAATGAGGAATATTGTGGGCTGTTATATAACCAAGTATTCGAGAAAGATATGTTTTGAATTTAATTCCTTTACAGATTAAAATTTTACAATTTAAAGCGTTGCACCTTGCAGTTTATTGCTTCCAGTTTTCAGTTTACAGTTTAAAGTTACTTTTATGCATGTACTGCCTGCTCTTGTTATATCTAGATTTGCTTCCTGAGTCCTTAGACTCACTAGTTTTCCTAAGTGCAAGTGATCAGGTTTAGAAGTTGCTGTGGCTGCAGGCTGGATTAGATCAGAGGTGTTTATCGTGGAACCTGCATTTCCGTGCTAGCATAGATTACCTATTTTTGTTCAGCTTAGATTTGAGAGTTATCATTTTGAAAAGACTTTGTATCAGTTATTGCATGTATAATTCTCTGTACATTGAACGAATCTATCCTGCTAAGTTTATAAATATTTCGAATATATTCACAGCCTTAATTTGTTTTCTTTCTAGTCGCGAGCTGAAATATGTTGGGAGGCTCGTTACTTCAATTGAGATAATTCTATATGCAATTTCATTTTAATCCTAAAATTTTTCGGTTTATTGCTTTATACCCAATAAGATTTTTGAGTCCTTTCAATTCAAACCCGAAATTTATCAAAATTTTTTAATTTGAAAAATGTGATCGTCACACTAGGTCTCATCAGCGATCCAAACATATACTGAGAAAGTTCCACTTTATACGAGAAATTGTGGGAAGAGGAGAAATCACTGTCAAATGAGTCTCCTATGCAGACAACGTTGCTGATCCACTTACAAAGCCTTGCCAGGACCAATACTTGCAAAACATCACGAGGCAATAGGACTACATCTGATGACGAGATGGATATAGGGAAAGTGGGAGATTGTTAGAGTTGGTGCCCGGTTCGCCAACTGTTGGTAGTTGGCTTTGTTTAATCTTATTGTAAAACAATCTTTATTCATTTATATAATTACATTTTCATGATTTATCTTTTTTATGATTGCAAACATGTTGCATAAACACCTTGAATGCATTATAGTGATGTTATATGTGATAGTGGATTTGTTGGCTATTATGAAATACATCTAATAGTCATTGTATATTCTAAACGAGTTTCTAGTCGATTGGATCATCCAAAACAAGGATAAGGGCCACCTGAGTTTGATACTAGCATCTGCAATACAAAATACCACGTTTCATTGGTAAGGAACATGGAGATGTTTTGAGCATGAATGATGGATAGTGACCTGGTGATCTATCCAACTACACTCGTTAATAATTGCCAAGTGGTTATATTTGTTAATTGGATTAAGTCCGGTGTCTTGGTTGTACATGATTAGTCCTTATTGCTCGAAACAACATTGATACTCTACTTGATACTAACTCCGTTGGGGTCATCAAGTGATGGGATTGGGTGAGGTTCTGAATCATGTAGGATTCGAAACTTTGTTGTCGATGATTCACCGCTCGCCTTGGTGCACGGAGATCCTATGTTATCTGAGAATATAATAGTGTAACAAACCTCTGACCAGAGTACTAGATGTGCTTTAGAGTATCACTATTTGATCTCCAAGATGTATTACATGGCTATCGAATCTATTTGAGCTGAATGGACCGTATTGTACATTAATCATTACCTACTGGTTCTTAGAGGCACTATTTGTAAGACCTCGATCCGAAAGTTTCAAATAATTAAATTGGAAAGGTGCAAATTGAATAATTTATAACTTTACTATACCAACTTGTAAAAAAACAATTGGTTCAAGACAGATTTGCAACCTTAGGAAAAACCTTCAGATCGCGTGTTGTATAAATAGATTGGAGACCATATAATTGAATAACTTAACTGTGGAACATATATATATATATATATATATATATTACATTGAATAAGTTTTGAAGTAATCTGTATCGTTCAAAAGCTGCGTCCAACATTATATCCCACAAAAAACTGTGAACTGAAACAGCACGGAAACGAATATCCACGATAAACACCCTTGATCTTATCCAGCCAACACCAACCAGCACTGACTAAACCTCATCACCTGCACTCAAGAAAACTAGTGAGCCTAGAGGCTCAACAAGTAAAGTCGGGAAATAACGAATACATACAGTACAGACATAAACTGAACATACTTGAACATACTTAAAAACATTTAAAGGAAGTACGGGTAACATACACGTTTCTCAAATACTGGGGTTGTAAACAACCCTGTTCTCAGTTCTTATTTTCTGTTGAGTTATGGCACAGAAGCTCTCCTTAGTTCATGGTCGTTTGATCAAGCTATCATCTGAAAATCAGGATCTGGGTAAATAATTCCCAAAATGTACTATGCCAAGGGGCACAAATTTTCGTCAACCAACATCATCACCCTTCCTATGTGAAGGGGCACATTGGTTCGTCAACCAGCGTCTTCACCCTTTCTGGGCTGACCGTCTGTTATCTTTGTCATAGTTCACTTTAAAATTGAAATATACTTCCTTTAAACTTTACGAAATATGACATGGAAACTTCTGTCATTCCTTCTTCGTAACCTTGTCATATATCATTAAAACATTTGTACATACTATTCTTAAAACTCTTTTTGAGATACTTTTTCTGATCCGAATAAGATAACATAAACTTTGGTGGTTCGATTCTTTAAAAACTACTCATAATTTTAAAAGCCACTGGGAGTACAACGAATTTCAATGAATGAAAAAACTCCAATCAGCTCATTCTATAGATATGAATAATAAGAGCTCTAAGCCGATGAACCATTTCTTGCAATTGGATATAACTTAGAATAGATTAGAGTTATACCGTTGAGTCAAAGCTAATAGAATGAAGGATTAAACTTGAGTTTACAGTAGTAGTCCACAGTGTACCTAAGCTGAATCAGCTCAGCTCAGAGTATCAAACAGATCGTGAGCTTAAACCAGCTCAGAATAGAAAATCAGATCTGCGCTATTTGGTCAACTCATATTAGGAAATTCAACACGACGTAAACGACCTGACTAAATTAAGGAAGTGAAACAAAGTCAACTCAACTTCGAAAAATGAAATCAGATCACGGGCTCAACTCAGCTGAAGGAAATATCAGATCACAACTTAAGGTCAGCTCGGGGAAATAAAACAGATCGCTAACTTACTCAATTACTAACAGCTTAGAAGATTTCCTTAGTCTAAAGCAAAAAAAAATATCTAAGGAACATCCAGAAACATAAACTCGTATGCTGCTTGTAAGCTGCTTGTAAGCCGCTTGTAGTACCTCCCAGTATTTTGATAAAATTCGACTCAAATCTTGTAAAAACTTTTCTGGTAAACATGAATTTACACATTTGCAAACCATATTTAAATAGAAAAAAGATCATATCCATACAGGAAAACACACTCTTACATAAAACATGAAAAAATGACATGAACATGCAAGAAACTTAATATGCATTCTAAAAGTGTAGCAAGAAACAGAATTTACTTGTCTCAATTACTGAACATCGCTAAAAATAATCCTCCCAGTGTTGAATAACTTACAAGCACGATCAAAAATCACTTTGAAAGAGTTTTGAACCTTTGGACAGTTGAGAGCTTTTCTACAGTACTCACCTCTTAAAAATGGAAACCTTTTGCAAAAGTTTGATTATGATGGTTAAAATTATCGATACGTGTATTTATATGAAAACGCAAAGCATGAGCTCATCATTTTATAATATCTTTGAAAGTACACCTTTTAAAAAACAACAACATAGATCGAACTGGTTTTAAAACATCCTGAACAGTACTTGATAGTATTTGATCGGCCAACTCCTGTGAACCAGGTTCCTGAACTAAACTGGGAATCAGCTCAGGCGCAAGATGATTCACATTCAACAAAGTAAAATAAGGATACGAAAATAGCAAATTAATCTCTTCTAAAATTTTAGATTTATCATTGTGGCTACATGGATTTCTGGGCGTTACGCTATCAGTGATACCTAGGGAATCATGGGACGATTTTTCTAAATGCTTTATCATGATTTGATGGGTAATTGGGAGAATGTGTTCTCCAATTCACAAAGATTTGTGAGCCCACAACAAGCTGTATCCCTGAACCATTGAGGGTCACACAGGTACTGGTTTCCTTATTCACGAATGTATATGGAACTCAAATTGTTGAATATGGTGGAAGGGAGAATGAGAGTATGACTTCCGAAATGATTGAAGGGGAGTATAACTGTTATCTTTAGAATCAGTGGTCCGAGAATTTGATTCTTCATCATAATAATCAGTTTCTTGTATTGAACGCATCGGCGATATCTGATCGTTGATTGACATTATGATGACACCACAATGATAGACTCGAAATATAGGGCTTGGGATTGCAAGGCCATCAAGCAATTAGTTGAGCCCATGAAAAATCATTAAAAATATGACATGTTGAAGTTATTTTTGACACAAGAGCTTGGAATTATTTCATAATCAAAACCTAACCTTAGCCTTTCCACTCCCACACCACCACACCACTCCCATGCCACTATCGCCCAACTTCCACCTCCGTGTATCGTTGTGATCGGTTCTTCACGAAGAATCCGTTTGTAACATTCTTTCTATTTCAAGGTCGAAAAGGATTTGGGTTACCGTCTTGGACCGGATTATATGTGAGGAATCAGAATTTAAATTGCGATTTATCGAGTTTATTTGGGACTTATCGCATGAATTTTTAAGGTTTTGCGCGTGAAATCTGATTCCCCATTGTAATTCAGACGTTGCGCTATTGTATAGAACCAGTGGTAGAGAATTTTGGTGAAATCTGTCAACAGCAAACTACTGTAGCGAAGTCAACGCGGGTCAACGGTACTATAGCTCACGTCTGGTGAATTTTGAATCAGTAGAGATGACGTAAGCGTGGTTATCTGCTGGCAGTAGTTGCACTTAGAATGGTTGCTGCTGGCAGCAGGCGCGCAAATAAGAGAATGATGAGAAGCGACGTCATTTGAATAAGTTGAAACGCTGCGTTTTGAGTGTTGCGTCTGGTACCAGCCACGAGAGAATTTTTTAGAGGAATGCGTTGTGACTGGGTAACCAGCTGTTGGCAGCAATGCTTACGTAACCATTACGATGTCGTTTGGATTAGTTAATGCATCATCGTTTTGATTGATTAACGAGACCAGTCGATGTATTGTTTTAAGAGATGTCTGTTACCAGCTTTTGGCCTCTTCACAAGGGATATCTGTCGACAGCTGGTGGAGCTCTGTGACGTCGTTTGAGTTAGTTGGAACGGTGTCGTTTTGATGTTTCCTTTGAGAATGTATCGACTGGTGGTTGCTGCTGGTTCTATCGAAAGAAATAAATGGTATCTGCTGTAAGATATCTACTGTTCACGTCGACTGAATATTTTTGTAATCAGCAGCAGTTGGATTCGAGATATATATATATAGAAGTGTTGATCGATACTTAGAATTATTTCGAACCTGATATTTCTTATCTCTTTTCCCAAACCCTCGATTAGCTACTGTTCAGTGGTGACTTCTATTCCGTCGATTACCACCGTTCTTCGTCGATGATTTGAGCGATTTTGGTGGCGCTGGAATCTTTGGGACTTCCTCTTTCGATTGTTACCCATTTGAATCAGCAGCAGTTGGATTCGAGATATATATATATAGAAGTGTTGATCGATACTTAGAATTATTTCGAACCTGATATTTCTTATCTCTTTTCCCAAACCCTCGATTAGCTACTGTTCAGTGGTGACTTCTATTCCGTCGATTACCACCGTTCTTCGTCGATGATTTGAGCGATTTTGGTGGCGCTGGAATCTTTGGGACTTCCTCTTTCGATTGTTACCCATTTGAAGCTGTGGAACGACCTTGGAGAAGATTACGAAGTTGCTGTGTTCTTCGAGTTTTGAGACCCGATAGTTCTTCCGTTAGTTCCAGCTGTTGGGTAAGGAATTACTACCATTCTAAGCTTAGTATTAGCTGATAATACTTTGTTTAGGAGTAGAACCGGAGTTAGGTTCTTGACAGTAGGAATTGCTATTGAGAAGTTCAGATTTGAACTAGACATGAGTTGATTGTTGAGTTTCTTTAACAGATTTGAGGTTATGGACAGCTTCTGCCGGGGTTGAGGATATCAGGTGAAAGCTGGTTTGCACTGTTGGTATTTCCGTGCTTTTGCAGAATCTGTTGAGGTAGAATTCAGTTATTGGAGGTACGAGTTGAGCAGATTTAGCAGCTTTAGCGTGAACATGACTGTAATTGATGTTGTGAGACTTGATGATATGATTCTGTGAATTATGTGATACAGCATGTTGAATTGATTGAGTTTACATTATGTTTTCACGTATTGAATCGTATGCGTTTGAAATGAGTATTGAATTGCCATACATGCATACATCTTGAGCCTTATTGACAGATTGATTTGATGACCTGATTTGGGTGCCACGTTGTGACTGGCTGACTGATGAGTCGTGCCTGCAAAGTCCAACGCTATCATCGGAGTGGTGACTACCAGATTCGAGTGTCTACCACCGAGCTGTGATGGGCTGACGTGACCCGATGATCACGGACCGATGATTTCCATCGGCTGATTGGCTGTGAGTGGTATTGAGGCTTGATTTGATTTGCCATTTGATAGACTGGTCTAGCTATCCGATTCTTTGATAGCCCTCATGCATTCATAGCATTGATTTATGGCATGTTGCATGTTAGATGTTTAGTTAGCTCTTCGTACTGAGGCTTGACCTCGTATTCTGTTTTCTTGCTTTTGTGTTTTGGGTCTGTGTCACCCATTTGCAGGATCCTCAGGTAGCCAGGCTGGACAGAGCAGTGGTACATCTGGTCGACCCCCGTTTCCATGAGTCCCAGTTATAATTATGATATGTACTGTACCGGGGGTATGTCCCGTGTTTTTATGTATTGGGGATTTATTTAGACTTGGGATTCATTGTTGTCTGGTTTGTATAAGTTTGAGTTAACTTATATTTTGACTATTGATATTTTGGATGTATGTTTTTACGTTCAGGCCCAAATGATTTCGAAAATTTTTTAAGCCCTGATTTTAGCTTCCTTGTTTATGCGTTTATTACGTGTTAATTGTGAGTAATTAGCACGGGCCTGACATTATACGATCGGACGAGTTCAGCCATTGAAGGGTCATCTCTGTCTTACGGACTTGTCGGAGCCGGGAGCGAATTTGCCGAAGGTAACTGTAACGCCCATAATATCCATAAATACACGAGTTATTTAATTTGTTTCGAAGGGTTAAATTGCTATTTTTGCTTTTAACATTTCAAATTTTGCATGAGCTGATTTCTTTGATTTTTAAGCTTGGCGGTTCGAGAATAATTCCCGGAAGAATAAACCAAGCACGGTTCGAGTTTCTAAAATGTTTTATAAAAAGAAAAAGGAAATATTTTCAAATAAATGATTTAGGTTGGCACGCGCCCATACCGGTGTAGTACTTTAAAACCTACCACACACCATATTTCATCATTGTTAACCAATTGAGGCGCTAAGAGTTCTCTCAAGAAAGAAGACAACCAAAGTTCTTTAATTTGAGTTCTCAAACCTTTTCGATCGTGCTTGAGTAAGATTCAAGGCCGGATCTATTCATTTCAACTTTCGTTCAGCTTTGAGGCAAGTAGACTCTGTTTTTTGTTGCATCTGTGAAAGCATATTATGCTCGATTTCTTGCGTTCGGTTGTTGAGTTTTGTCAAATGTTTAACGTTTTTCAAGTGATGTTATGATTTGTGTTTCTTTTAGCGGGTTGGAAAAAGGTTTTAAGTCTTTTATGTTTGACAGAAAAGCTTCTGTGACAGTTTGAGCTGTCGTCTCTTTCAACTTTTGGATGTACAAAAGTAGTTTCAAAGTAATGTTCTCTAAATTTTCTCAGTGAATATGTCGTGCTGGATGAATAAGGATGAGGTTCTGAGATGATAGGCAAACCTGGTCTAGACTATTCTGGTCTGATAAGCTTAGCTAATCTATTCGAACTTCTCCAAGCTGGTATCAGTTCTCTATTGTTATTCTAATCTGGTATGATTCGTTCGATGATTTCAGTTCATAATTTGATCTCCAAACTGTTCAAGTTTACACTTGTGATCTGACACATCCCTGAGCTGATTTGAACATGTGATCTGACTTCATTATTCTAAGCTTTGTTGACTTTACCGAAGCTGAATTGACTATTTTTAAGTTCGTGATCTGTTTCTAAGCCCGTAATATGTTTTCCTCTTCTGAGTTGTTCCAAGTGCGTGATCTGTTTTCCCTCTGAGCTGCTATAAGCTTGCAATCAGATTGGATTGCTCTAAACTGAGTTGACCTTTTTTGAACTTCTTAATGGCCTGATTTTTCTAAGTTGTATTGACTTTCCCTAATCTGATTTGACCAACCAGTCGTGATCTATTTTCTATTCAGAGATTATCTAAGCTCGTGATCTGATTTTCAGTTCTGAATGTCACATTGCGATAAAATAATTAACTCAACAATGATTTTAGAAATTTAACGTCGCAAAGAATGTATTTCAAAAACATCTCTTAAAGGAAGTCGTTCCTCATAAATTTCTCAAAGCATCTTATAAAACGCTTTTGCGGAAACTTAGAAGGTATCGGGTGTGTGCAGCCTGTATCCGAGCTCCTCAAGCGACGTCTCCTTGAATCTCACGTTTCTATCACCTATAGACAATCAGATCTAGTGAGCCTAATGGCTCAGCAAGCTCAAATCTGAATAGCAAATAATAAATATACATCCACATGCATTAAAATATCAATATTAAAAATATGTTTTAAAATTCAGCATCAGAACTTTAAAAGAACTTGAAACTTTAACTTCATACCTCATTGTCAAAATGCTTTAAATGAAATTTAACCTCAAATCCTCAAAATAACATCATGGCATGTAAATAACATAAATCCTCAAGATAGCATTTTAGGTGAAGTTCGCTTATTGATGCGACCCCTCTGTTCGCTTGATCAAGCCTTAAACCATAGTATTACGCTGGAATAGCTCTGTGGACCTCTTGCACCATAGTCACTATCTGTCAGGCCCCGTGCTAATTACCAACAATTAACACATAATAAGCGCATAATTACGGAAGCTTAAAATCAGGGCTTAAAAATTTTTCGAAATACAAAGGCCTGAACTTCAAATCATTCATAATATTCGATATTCAAAATAGAAGTTTACTCAACTCGATACAGCAAGTAACCACATAAATCAATTCAAAATACAGATCCCCCAAATAATAAAACACGAGGCATTCCCCGGTTCAATACATATCATAAGTAAACTGGGACTCAGGGATGCGGGGATCGACCAACTGAACTTCCACTCGGTCCAGCTTGGTTACCTGAAACTCCTGCAAATGGGTAACACAGACCCAAACAACAAAAGCAGGAAAAGAAAATACGAGGTCAAGCCTCAGTACGAAGAGCTATCAAAGCAGAAAACATACAACAAGCTATAATCAATGCTATGAATGCATGAGGGCTATCAAAAAGTCGGATAGCTAGCCCAGTCTATCAACTGGC
>KV018342.1:152628-184045 GCA_001598015.1 Dorcoceras hygrometricum
CAAGAATTGCTCACCCAAAAGCTCACGCTAGCAGCAGAACGCACACACCGGCTTTCCTCAAAAGTTTCGAAGTCCAGCAGCTACGCGTTTCCACCTCCAGCGAAAACCAACCTCTCAAATTGGGTAGCAAACTAAAGAGCTAAGCAGGGGGAACTCAGCGCCACAAAGATCTCCAAAAACGAAGGCTGGATGCGATGGAAATCTAGGGAAGAATTGTCTCGGTGAACAGTAACTCGTCGAGGGTTTGAAGTAGAAGAGATAAGAGATGTCTGGCTCAAAATAATCTAAGTGTCGATCAACACTTCTATATATACCTCTTCAATCTCACCTGCTGATTCATACAATTCAGCCAAAGAAACCAGCAGGAAGCAATCAGCAGCAACCCTCTATTCTTTTTCGTAAAATTCAGCAGCAACTAACAAATCAACAACGCGCGCTTACACTGCAAAACGACACCGTTCTAACTAATCTAAACGACGCCGTAACACAAAACCAGCAGGTAACGATCAGCAGAAGCAAACAAAAGCATTCGCGTGAAAGCACTTCAAAACGACACCGTAGCAAAAATCAGCAGGCACAACTCTCGCAAGCAAAAAAAACCATCTGCTGATCGCGCGAAGTTCTCAAAACGACGACGCATCTCGACGCCTTTGAAATTGCGCATCTGCTGAACTCTCAACTAAAAGCTCAAAACGCAGCGTTTCCACTAACTCAAACGACGCCGCTTCTCAACGCTAGTAATTGCGCGTCTGCTGATCAGCAGCAAGTAATACGTCACGCCTACGCCATCATTTCTATCGGCAGCTCTCAAACCATCTGCTGATCTCTCTTCACAAACGCATCTACTGAAATTAATAGTCAACATTCCAAAACGTTGACTAACACGTGTCGCTTCCTCGCACAATCTCGCGCTAAACGCAAAATCTACCAGCAGCAACTTCAACTCGAACCAAAACCAGCAGATCTTCATGCGTCATGCCGACGTCATCTCTGCTGATTCAAAAATTCACCAGCACGAGCTACAGTAACTTTGACCAGCGTTGACTTTACCCAAAAATCGATATTTCTCATTCTTAACTAGTGCTGCTGCTGAGGAAATCGGCAGGAACCACAATCTTTACACAATTCCTCAAAAAGTACGTGATTAATCCCCAAATCAAAACGATTAATCACTAATTCAATTTCTCAATCCTCACACTATCCCCCTCTAATATGGCTCTACGGAGCTCATGCGTCGTAGTCACCATATTCCTCTACGTCTTGGTCACAAACAACTCGCATACCGCAAAATAATATTTCTTCCTTTTTTTTTTCATTCAAACATAAACGTCATATAACATGTCATTAACATAAAAATTCATCATTTTTCATTTTCAAAAGCTTTCTGCACATGAACACTTTGAGATGTGTTATAAAATATAGAATGTTTTAGCCAAGGTCAATCAGGACCGTTCTAGGCTTCTCGACGGGCTACTCGGGCACCAGATGGTCTCAACGAGTCACCGGACAAGCCCAAACTCATCACAATCAACCCAAGCCTATAAAATATAATTTTACATATCTTAAACATGTTTACAGCCATAAACATAATGTTCGGATGCCTTCGAGGTTGCTACCACGACCTCTAAACTTTCATTGTTACGTGCTGAATTTTATTGACTCTTAAACAGGTCCATATGAATTCTAACTTGTATATCTTCATTATTCAGTCCTTAAACTCAACTTAAGACACATCCATCATCTTAGGGACGACCTAAGACTACCCAAAGTATGCTGACAGAAACCAAGCATCATTCTTGAACACTCTTAATCCCAAAAGCACCTTCACTCTAATGTGTGTCTCTCTTTCTCTCCTTCACAAATAATCCTCTTAAAAAATGTCTCACACCTCCTAGAACATGAATCAGACCACAACCAGTAGCCTAAGATCCTCTAAACCCTATGATAGATCCTCGCCGTGACTCTTAGGCAGCCACTTGAGCCGCACAACCCACAATTAAACTACCCCAACTGTAAGCTCTCATCTCTCAACCAAACTGCACATATTCAGATACAACCTTCAAAAAGCCTTAACCAGACCTCAAACAAACCATAGACCAGACCTAAATAACCCTATAACCGTGCCTTAGACCCAAACCAAGGCCCTGGTCGAGGCAAGATCGAGCAACACCTCCCGCACATGGAACAATCCTAACCAATACTTATCCCTACTCAATTCTGAACCATCAAGCCATTCCGTCTTAAATATCAATGACCAGACCTAAATTTTGCATCTAAAACAACCTAACATCTTTATAAATGACTCACTTTTTTAGCAGCACCTTCAGTTTTGTACGGCAACATGAAACAATCAACTTTGTCAAGAGACACCAAAGCGTACTCTTACAACTCTTAGATTAATACCTATCGTCCTACAGCCCTTGACCTCATCTCATGACCTTCATAAGTTGTAATGGGAATCTAAGATTGAAGAGTCTTAATATCATTCAAAATCATGGCTCTAATACCAAAACGTAAACAGGATCATAAAAAAGAGCAGGATCATTAAAACTATCATTAAAAAGGAAAGTAAAACAGAATGATAGAAACATGAATTTTATTAATTGAAAATATTTAAAAGCTAACAATTGAAATGCAAAAAGTTGTAGCAGATGAAGTAGATAAAAACTCGTGTATGTGAGTGTTCTCTCAATTCGCTCTGCCCTCTTTGAAGGGAAACCAATGCTTATATAAAGAAACTACTGATGAAATTTGAGATGGGAATCTTTGAGTCTTGAGTCTCTGTCTGCTTTTGCTTTTTTATTTTGTCTTTGTCGGCCACGTTTTTGAGTGCGTCTTTTGCGTTGATGCTTTTTTCTTTGTCGGCCACGTTTTTGAGTGTGTCTTTTGCTTTGATGCTTTTTTCACATGGGTTGGCAGGAATCTGCTTTTGAAACTTTTGGCGTAATGTAGGTGGGGACGATAATCTTGATAAGATGCTGTCGGCCACCTGTGGAAAAGAGAGTATGCAATATTTTCGAAAATTTGTACCTTTTTTTTATAGCTAGAAATGAAAGGAGGCTGCATAGCTGTAGCCTTAACGTGTTCGGGTCTTGAGCAGCGGGGCCTCCCATAGGGTCAGAGGAGACCGATTCTTCCGATTTTGTGGATTTGGCGGATCTTTGGCTTAAAAATTCAAAAAATCTAGCTTGGAATCGAGGTTTTTTGTCAGGCCTCGTGCTCAATCAGAGTAAAACAACATAAAACACAATAGAGGAAGACCTAAAAATAGTGGCTAAAAATATTCGCTTTTGGCCTGACTTAGAAAACATAATTTAAAATACACTGATATTCAAAATACTGGTTTTACAACGCTGAAAACCCAATACAACATGGAGTGACTCTCAATCAATAAAAAGATGAGTCTCTCGCTCAACATAGATACAATACAATATAACAAAAATATCATATGAATCTACTACATATAACTGAGACACTCTATCCACCTCCCGGGGCATTTCCAGCTGGATCAACTCTACGACCAACGGAGAAACCATGATAACCTGAAAATACACATAGGAAAACAAGACAACCAGCCCCAGAGGGACACGGGGTCAAACCCAAGTACGAAGTGTGAGACCCGAAAGTCGATGAGATTAATTTCGTTTATTAATCGGGTTTTGTTAAGAGCAGCTTTGAGTCGATATTCTTGGAGAAGCTATCTGATTTTGGTTTCAGCGTGTGAGTTCAGCGATCAGTAGTTAGCGCAAATTATCGCTAGATGTTGGCGTTCAGCAGTGGTGAAGTTAGCAGCTGTCGCTGAGTAGTTGTATTCAGCAGTTGTAGCGAGATCAGCAGTCGCTGAGCAGTAGAGAGTGCGCTAGTGTGTTTCAGCAGTGAGTGTTTCTACGTCGTCGTTTGGATTAGTTGGAACGACAGCGTTTTGGTTTAGCGCTAGGAATCAGCCGGTTAGTAGATCAGCAGTAGGTAGCAGGTGACGTGTCCCTCTACGACGTCGTTTGATTTAGTTGAACGTGGTATCGACGTAAGGAATTAGCTGATGCGAGATTCAGCTGTTGGTTGGGATATCAGTTGCGATAGCTGATATTGTCGGTGGATCTATTTTCCAGTTAGTCAGTTGTGACATTATATAGAGGACTTGGTCCTTGCGTTCAATTATTGTTTCCCCGACACTTAGAAATATTTTCCGTGAACCTTATATTGTCGCGATGGGATATCAGTTGCGATAGCTGATATTGTCGGTGGATCTAGTTTTCCAGTTAGTCAGTTGTGACATTATATAGAGGACTTGGTCCTTGCGTTCAATTATTGTTTCCCCGACACTTAGAAATATTTTCCGTGAACCTTATATTGTCGCGATACCCTAGTTACTGTTCACAGTAATCTTCTTCGTTCAAATTGCCGTCGGTAGATAGCTCCGACGAGAGCGAGAGTGGTAGCGTTGGACTTCTCTTGCTAAGGCATTTCGTCTCATACCCTTTTCGTAGGCAGCGGAGGAGCTGGAAGAGGATCGCAGAGACATCTCCCTTGTGTAGTCTGTTAGCATAAGCGTCGGATTTCACATCCTATCCTAGCTTGTTGGGGTAAGTAAAGATTCTGCCATTAAGTTTGTTAGAGCTTTTCGTGGTGATAGAAAGGTAGAATTAGCGCTGGTGGAGTCGTAGCTCTCAGCTGCTGTGGTTCTGAGTTGTAGTCCTGGAGCAATTTCTTGTATTGGCTTAGCAGGTGGTGGATCTGCGTTGCTAGGACTTTCATTGTGGCAAACTGTGTGTGATAGGTATAACTCAGAAGTTAAGGTATGGATGTTGAGCTTTGTTACAACTATTGGTTGAGCGTAGATTATATGTACTTTGCTATGTATGCTCTTTGCTGTTATTATTGTGCATGCGTTATAATATCAGCTGTTGCATTTGCATACACACATATTCAGCTTTTGAGCTCTGTTCTGCTAGCTATGCCTTGTATTCGATCTGAGCGTACCAGGATGCTGGGCTTAAGGACGAGCGGGTAACTCCCGTATACCTTAAAGCTGGAGGCACGCGGGTAACTTCCATCCCTCATCTCCCTGTTGGGACTGATAGCCGCTATGGGTGGAGTGGGTAGCTCCCACACCTCATGAGTGGGCAACAGAAGGTTGAGCTATTGTTGCATCTGGTACAGTATACGTGAGATGAGTGGGTAGCTCCCATATACTTAGTATACGTTCTGTGTCTACTGTCTTTCAGTTGTTTTGATCCTGCTGTTAAGTTGTGTTATCCAGCTGTCGAGTTGCTGTTTCGAGATCTATTGGCTTCCAGCTTGTGTTTTTATTTCGACCTCCTGCATAGCATATGCATATTTATCTACTGCTTTCCGTTTGCTGTTATTGTTGCTCTCCGTACTGGGGTTTAACCCCGAGGTCCCTCTGGGGATGTTGTGTTGTTGCCTGCTTGTTGTACAGGTTTTCCAGGATTCACAGCTGGGCGTGGCTTGGATCCAGCTGGTGGTGCCCCAGGTGGTGGATAGAGTGTCCCAGTTAGCGTATAGCATATTATGTACTAGTGCTGTCAGCCGGGGAATGCCCTGTGCTTTAGTTTCTGTTCAGCTGTAGTGTGTCAGCTGTTGTATTGTTGCCAGTACTTGTAATTGCTGTACTGTCGTATTTCTTAATGTAAACTGGGATAATTTTAAGTATTGTGTTATTTTAAATTATCTGTTTTAAACCGTCGGGCCAAGCGAAAATTTTAAGCCACTTTTTATTGCTTCCGTTATGTTTCTGCGTGGTTTAACTCTGAGATGTGCACGAGGCCTGACACGGAGAAAAACTGAGAAACAGCAATTAAATAGCAATAGATAAAATGCAAATGCTATGCATGAGAACAAGGCTACAACCGAAGGCAGGGAGCCAAAGGATCTCAATAAAGCTGCTCAACAACTGAATCCAATCAACTGAAAGATAGTGGCCACGGGGTGCGTGAGCATATGGGAGCTACCCACTCATCTCAGCACACGGTACCAGATGCAGAACACAGCTCAACCTATTGTTGCCCAACTCATGAGATGTGGGAGCTACCCACTCCGCTCATAGTGTCTAGATCCCAGCAGGGAGATGAGGGACACGGGAGTTACCCGCTCAGCCTCTAAAACAGGCATCCTGGTACACATAGATCAATACAACAAGGCAAGCTAGCAAGATCTGAGTTCAACATGAATAATGCGTGTATGCAATGAAACAGCTTGCAATAAAACAACACAACAGAGGCAATCAATGACAACACAGAAGCATACACAGCAGCACACATAATATCCATGCCAAATCCAACGCTGTAAGACAAGCTCACATCCGTACCTTAGTTATGAGCTACAATTACCACAAAATCAGTCCCGAGCAACCAGATCTGAGCTTGCAATAAAACAACACAACAGAGGCAATCAATGACAACACAGAAGCATACACAGCAGCACACATAATATCCATGCCAAATCCAACGCTGTAAGACAAGCTCACATCCGTACCTTAGTTATGAGCTACAATTACCACAAAATCAGTCCCGAGCAACCAGATCTGAACCTGCTAAGCCAAACAACAACGCTAACTTAGGGACGCAAAGCTCAGAGCTACGAACTGGGAGTTACAATCTCGACCAGCTCTGTCCTACGCTTCTAGCTCAACAAACAGCTCTAAACAAAGCACAAGGTAGGAACTAACACTTACCCAACAAGCTACCTGAACGGCAGAAGCAAATCTGCTGAAACGGTAACAGACTACACAAAAGGAAGCTTCTCCTGCGATCCTCTTCCAGCTCTCCAAAGTCTTCGAAAGAGGTATGAGAAGAATCGCCTTAAAAAGAGGAGTCCAGCGCTACCACTCTTGCTTTCGTCGACGCTGTCTACCACCGGCAATCGAAGAAGAAAAGCTTCGGTGAACGGTATCTAGGGTATCGCGACAGGGTAAGGTTACGAAAATATTTCTAAGTGTCGGAAAAGAATATCAAGACTACGGTCAAATTCTTCTATATATATCACTTAAGTTCCCCAAATCTGATGAACAGTAGCCATCGACAAAGCCTGCTCATAGCTGATACTCACTCAGATCTGAGTAACACTCCAGATCTGGACTATACGCCAAACAGATTTGGAACTTACCCAAACGACGTCGCACCAGGGACCGCTCGCTCACTAGGAGACGTCATCCTGCTAACCACATATGAATCGCTAAACGTTATCGCATCGCTTCCACTAAGATGTCATCAAAATGTCGCCGCATCGCAATCCAGATCTGAAAGATCAGATCTGATACCACACAAACCAGCGATCACTGAAACCCAAAACGACATCGCACTGGCTTCCGGTCTAGACAACCCAAAACCGGTCTATAGTAAACTCTTGAACCAAGCCGGTTCACAAGGCGCTAATCACTAACGCAACTCAAATATGATTCCTCTCAAATGACGGTGTATCGCTACCCGAGTAGGATATCCAGCACGCCCAGAATAACGCGCGACCACCAGATTTCACCACCAAATCTGAATCCGATCACCTAGCACTGACCAACTCTCAAATCTAATCACTTCCCCGCATAATACTCCAACAATCCAGAGCTTTTTCCAATACTTACACGGACCCCGATTACTTCACCAAGCCTATCAGCCCTGAGCTGGCTCATCATAGATTTGTTCGCACCAAATCTGGTCTATGCCAAACCCGATTAATTAACTCAATTAATCCAATGATATTTTGAGTCTCACATTTTTTTTGAGGGCTTCGAATAAATCATCAGGGGTAACTTTGGAATTTGTAGGTTTTGATTCTCTGTGGGGTGTAGATGTGTGAGGCTGTTTTGAGGCAGATGAAGAAGGAAAAGTGGTGTCATGAGAGTAATCTTTGCTGTATTTGATTTTTTGACTGATAGATAGAAAATGTTGGACGACCTCTTTTGAACAAATATGTGTTTGGAATTTTCCCCACCAATTTGACAACTGGGACTTTGAGTATATTCGCGATGTAAAGTTCCTAGAGAATGTGTGAGAGCGATGTGATAGCAATAAAGACTTCGAGAATAGCAGAGAGGTTTTTCAAGCGCTTCTTCACTTGAATTCTTCAGCAATTTATATGCTTGAGTCTCAACGGTCAGTAGGAATAAATCCCTTTGCATATCTTCATTGAATATCCATTAGCGCTATGCACAAGGTAAACTGCGCTGTCAAAGCTTGATTGACTTGTTTTACCTAACCGGGTAACTAGCGTATCAATCATTATGCATGATGTGCGATTGTACTCTAAATAGCTTTTATTTTGTTTCCTTAAACCAATTTTGACCGTTGCAATCTCTCAAATAAACTGATAACGTCTGAAGAGTTGAAGCCCACATCTGTTGTAGTACTGACATCTGAGTACTGCTCTCTTTCCCTTTGTGAATAGCTAAGGAAATTGTCTCCTTACATGTAAGGTTATCACATCTGAGATATCTCCTTTTGTACTATTAACGCTCTGTCACATCTGATGGTTCTAATTCTCTTCTCGTAATACTGACTCTATCAAATCTGAAGTATGAAGAACCCTGTGCAGTCTATTCACATTTGATATGCATATACTCAATTATGAAATATACTTACTGAACAAGCATACCCGGATCTGTCACTTTAGCCTCTGAATAAAATATGAATACCCTCAAATCTGAATTCCTGACTTGAAAACTGAATTATTCCTGAATACTCAAATCTGATAGGCTCTGATTCGAAGACCTTCAACCTGATAATTGAAATCTGAGTACACTGTTCCCAAAGCTTTTGGATCTGAAGATGCTTTAACTGTTAGCTACTATGACTGACTGTCCAGATCTGATTTCTAAGATTCAGTTCTTATCTTATTTTTGTTATCCCGAAAACTTATTAAATTTTATCTTAAAAATTTTCCCCTTTTTGGTGATGACAAAACTTAGCAGCCTTTGACTTAAAAGAGACAAGAATAAATTGCTCCAAGTCTGCTATATATTCAATACGAAGCAAAGTACAAAAGATTTGTACAAAGAACTGAAAAATTGTTAGAGATGCAACTGTTCAGATCTATCCAATAATTAGTTCCCTCCAATCCAATATCTCCAGTCCCTTCTATGCGAACCACCACCACCTCGTTTCCTAGCGGGTTCACTCCTACTGCCTCCTCCAGATCTACTTCCTCCATCACCAGAACCAGGTCTGCCACGATCATCAAGAGGAGGCTGCGGACCGCGGCTGCTACCACTTTCCCCCCTTTTGTCATCACGTCCTATATTTATATAATCAACGAGCTCGGACAACTGAGACGTGAGGTGATTATAGTTTTCCTATGCTTGCACACGGAATTCCATCAGCTCATGGGAAAGGGCATCTTTCCAGTCTTGGATCCCCTTCAATTTATCATCATAGACCTAAGACAAGGCAACCTGCTGAGATTGTAGCTTTTGTTGAGATTCCAGAATATCAAGGGACAGGGCGGCTTTTTGAAGCTTAACTTCTTGTCGAACATGGCTAAACAGACTACGATACGTCCTGTCTTGTTGGTCTAAAATCTCGATAAATCACTGCTCAAGGCTTCTGATGTGTAAGAGAAGCACATCCTTGAGTTTTTCTGCATCATCCCTTTTCTGTACACACTCAGTTTGAATCTGATTGACTGAAGCTTGGATCTGTCCCAAGGGCTCGTTGAAATCTTGCGTGGTAACAGCAGAAGGCATCAAAAGATCTGGTCTACACCAAAAGGAGTATCATCGATAGTGAAGAGCATACGAGAGTCAGTAGAAATACTCAGATTTGGAGAAATCAAAGTTGTATCTAGGTGGCTCATAGACAGACCATCATTTAGAGAGATCGGATCTGGTTGGCTAGAACTAGAAGAAGAACTCGGATCTGAGGGAATCATATGTACATCTAGACCTCTACGAAAAATTCCAACAAATTCTACCGGATCTACTGCTACATCTACCACTGTACTAACTGCAACGATATCTCTACAAAAATTATGAGAACAACTGGTTGCAAGCGACCAAGAGTAGAAAACTGTACAACTTCTAAACATACATCAGCCCATTGTTTGCGAAGCAACTTGAAAAACTCACTGATTGGGGCTAAGGTATCATCGAATTGCCGTTGAGCTAGTATTTTCCATTCGAGAGAGAGAACTGGCTTGGGTAGGTGTTTCCAAAAATGATTGCCTTCTTGGATGAGCCAGGACCCGTCAACCAAGGTCTTGGTTCGAATCCAGCACAAATACTTGTTGTTCGTATTTGATCGGGCAATCACTGCACCACGATCTTTATGTACTCCTTCAAACATTCTTGAGCTACATATCTGTTCCCACTTCAGTCTGTATTTCTCATCTGAGTCTGTGAAGTCTCGAATGCAAAGAGATGAGCATTAGAGAGCAACGCTATGATCTGAACATCAATGGCTGTCGTGGGTTGACCGGCTTTGAAGTTTTGTCAATGGGCTTCCAAATATTTTCTTAGAAGCATCTCTCTGTATTTAGCAATTATATACACCCGCCTCCTCACAGCTGTCTCTAACGAGTCTGTGAGACCCGAAAGTTTAATAAGATTAATTGAGTTCATTAATCCGGTTAACATAGACCAGAATTTGACTTGAGCAGATCTGGGATGAACCAGCTTTGAGTTGGTATGCTTGGTGAAGTTATCGGGTTCGTATAAGTCCTTGACGTAGATCTGGAGAGTTGGAGAGTTCAGCGGGAACTGATCAGATGCGAATGATGTTAAGCGTTGGTGATCACACTCAGTTGTGGTGATGAGATCCGGTATCGTAGGTGTTAGATGTGAGCCAGTGTTTTTCAGCAGCGGGTAGCTAAACTACGTCATTTGGATTAGTTGGAACGACATCGTTTTGGTTTAGCGAGCGAGATTCAGATTAGAGGCGTTGGTCTTAAGATTTCGATGGGATCTGAGTGTTGTGATGCTGGTTAGCATTTTCAGATTTGAGAAGCGGGTGACGTGTCTAGATGCAACAATAGACTTTGTGCGACGTCATTTTGATGAGTCGAGACATGTTTTGGCGTAGAGACAGATCTATGGTGAGATTCAGATGTGGGAAATCTGTTTTGAGACTTAAGTTGTCGGTAGGTTCTGTTCTTCATATTTGCGCAAATCTGACCTTTATATAGATAACCTTGCCTTTGTTCTTGATTATTCAGCGCGATACATAGCTGCTATTCACCGAACCTTATCTTCTCCGATTGCCGATGGTATATAGCTCTGACGGAAGTAAGAATGGTAGCGCTGGACTCCTCTTGCTAAGACGCTTCGTTGGTGTTGCTTTTGGAAGCTTGCGTGAAGCTAGAGAGGTGTGCGAAGACATCTCCCTTCTCTAGTCTGTTAGCATCAGGGTCGGATTTCGCATTCCGTTCAGGTAGCTCGTTGGGTAAGTGTTAAGATAGTGATTTGTTTAGAGCCTTCTGTTGTGTTAGAAGGGTAGGACAGATTTGGTTGAGCCCGTAGCTCCCAATTCGTGAGTTTTCTGTGTTACTGTCCCTGAACTAGTATCTGTATTTGGCATAGCAGATGTGAGATCTGTGTTGCTCTGGAGTGCTTTGTTGTAATTATAGCTCAGAAGACTTGAGGTACGGATGTGAGCTTGTTTTACAGCTTTGGATTCAGCATGGGTGATTATGCTTGCTCCTGTGTATGCTTTGCATTGTTGTATATGTTTCTGTGTTGGACATTGCATATGTTGCATACACGCATTTATCATATTGAGCTCATACTGTTGTAGCCGTGCCTTTTGTGCCTTGTTGTATTGATCTGTGCGTACTAGGATGCTTGTTTAGAGGCCGAGCGGTAACTCCCGTCACCCTCATCTCCCTGCTGGGATCTGTTAGCCACTATGAGCGGAGTGGGTAGCTCCCACACCTCATGAGTTGGGCAACAACAGGTTGAGCTGTGTTTGCATCTGGTGCCGTGTGCTGAGACGAGTGGGTAGCTCCCATATACTCACACACCCATGGCCACTTGTTGTTCATTTGTATCTGTTCTTGATCAGCTTTGAGTTCTGGCTCCCTGCCATTGGTTGTAGCCTTCTGTTTGTACTCAGCTGTTCATGCATAGCATTTGCATATTATCTGTTTCTTTCCATTTGCTGTTTTATATTGCTCTCCGTATTGTGATTTGACCCCATGCCCCTCTAGGGCTTGGTATTTGTTTGCCTGTTATGTGTTTCAGGTTACCATGGTTATTCAGCTGGTCATGGAGTTGACCCAGCTGGAGGAGCCCCAGGAGGTGGTTAGAGTGTCCCAGTTAGCTTATAGCATATATGTATAAGAACTGTTAGCCGGGGAGTGCCCTGTGTTTTATTGTATTCCGGTTGCATTCTGTAGTGCTTGTATCTGTTGAATGCTGTACTGTTGTACTGAGTGATTGTAAACTGGGATATTTTGAGATTTGCGATATTTTAAATTATGTAATCTTTCAGTCAGGAAAAAAGCAAAAATTTTAGCCACTATTTTATTGCTTCCGCTATGTGTTTGCGTGGTTAAACTCTGTGTTGTGCACTAGGCCTGACATTTTTTATATCAGAGCTTAAGCTGGGATAAGCTCCATTTCTTTTGACCATACTCGAGTCTAGGCACAATGTTGTTTATTGCATGTGCATGACTATGTGATTTACTTGTTCTGAGATACATTTCTTGCTGTGTGATAATACCCTCTTAGTATCTTCCTAGATGCCGCCTAGAAGTAGGGGTAGAGGTAGAAGGCAGTTTCAGCAGGAATCCGAGGGTCAGAACGATGAGGATCAGCATATCATTCCTAGTCGTAGACGTACCAGACAGGTCGAAGATGAGTAGATGAGCTGGCAGCCCGTGTGGATGACATGGAACTTGTGATGGCGAGGTTTCAGCGAATGAATCCTCAGACGTTTAATGGTGATGAGCCTAGTTCCGATGCGGAGTCCTGGTTGCAGTATATTACCGGGTTGTTTGATCGTATCAGGTATGAAGACGAGCGTAGGTTGAGTCTAGCTACATTTCAGCTGAGGAGGAATGCAGAGTGTTGGTGGAGTGGCTCTTCGAGGACACTTGAGGAGACTAGAGTAGGGATCTCGTGGAACAGCTTTTGTACTGCCTTCCGTCTTGAGTACGTTCCGGAATCCTTTGTGAACGCCACAGAGCGTGGGTTTGATAACCTAGTGCAGGGGATGCTGTCTGTAGGAGAGTATGCCCGGAGATTTTCTTCTTTTCTTGCGTATGTTCCGCATGTTTTTGGCCGAGAGAAAGCGAAGAGGAACAAGTTCTTGGAAGGGTTGAATGAGGATTTGTATTCATTGGTGCTGGCGAGTTAACCGGCTAGCTATGCAGAAGCGGTGGAAAGGGCTATTGACATTGAGGAGGGACTGCAAAACCGTAGGTCTCGTGTTAGGCCGCAAGTGGTACAAGGTAACCGTCCCATGGTTTCGGGGGTGCAACCTTCCCAGTCTGTGCAGTCGTCTCAGCCACCCCCACAGCAAGTAGCAGCCTGGAAACCAGAGGTTTCGACCTCGTGGTCGTCAGTTCAAGAAGAAGTCTGTTTCTAGTTCTTCTGGCTCTGGTAGTTCTAGCAATAGTAGTAGTTCCAAGGTCGAGTATTGTGGCTAGTGTGGTGGAAGGCATCCTACAGCTCAGTGTGTGGGAGTGCAAGTTTCGTGTAACGTCTGTTGTCAGTATGGACACTTTTCGAGAGTGTGTCCTGTGTCTAGATCGCAGCATACAGCCGCCCCACCGCAGGGTCGAGGTGGATCGTCTAGAGGTCGTTCTTCTTTTTCGGTTCAGCAGCAGAGGGTAGGGGAGCCGTAGGTTAGGTCAGTCCAGCAGCCTGGTCCTTCGCGGTTTGGACAGTCTTCCCATCCTCAGTTTTCAGGACCTCAGTTTACCCAGGTGAATGCCATGACGAGGGATCAAGTGGAGGGCACGCCAGGAGGAGGAGTGATCGCAGGTAGTTGTTTTGTTTTTGATTTTCCTGCGCGTGTGTTGTTTGATACAGGAGCATCACATTCTTTTATTGTGCATTTGTGGTTGAGAATGGTTTGCATACCACTACTTTGTGTGATGTTGTGTCTGTTGCGACTCCTGCTGGCGCGAGCCTGTTCTCCCAAGAGATTTTGTCGAATGGCATTCTGGTTTGGTGAGAGTGTGTTGTTAGCCAACCTGATCAGGCTAGTGATGTGGGATTTCGATTGCATAGTGGGAATGGATGTGTTGTCTAGTTATAGGGCCACTGTGGATTGTTTGCATGGAGTTGTGCGCTTTAGGCCTCAGTCTGGCGAGAAGTGGAATTTATATGGCCATGATTCTCGATCGAAGATTCCTTTAGACTCTACGATGGAGATGTTTAGCCTGTTGTCGTTAGATAATGCTGGTTTTTTTATCTATGCTTTGGATGAGTCTTTTTATTTGCGCGTAGAGCTTAGTGATGTCCCTGTTGTTCGCCATTTCCAGCATATGTTTCCGGAGGAGATTCCTGGTTTTCCTCCGAAGAGGGAGATAGACTTCAGCATTGAGTTGGTACCTGGTACAGCTCCGATCTCGCGTGCTCCATATCGTTTAGCGCCTGCTGAGTTGAGGGAGATTAAGGTTCAGCTTAGTGATTTGCTGGAGAAGGGATTTATTAGGCCTAGTATGTCCCCGTGGGGAGCGCCTATCTTGTTTGTCAAGAAGAAGGATGGGTCGATGAGGATGTATCGACTTTAGGCAATTGAATAATGCGACAGTGAAGAATAAGTACCCTTTGCCTAGGATCGATGACTTGTTTGATCAGCTTCAGGGTTTAGCTGTGTTTTCTAAGATCGATTTGCATTCGGGGTACCATCAGTTGCGCATTCGAGAGCAGGATGTGGCGAAGACTGCGTTTCGTACGTGGTACGGGCATTATGAGTTTTTAGTTATGTCTTTTGGTTTGACGAATGCCCCTGCAATTTTCATGGACTTGATGAATAGAGACTTTAGAGAGTTCATCGATCAGTTTGTGATTGTGTTTATCGATGATATTTTGGTGTACTCTAAGACTACGATGCAGCATAAGAGCATTTGAAGTTGGTTCTTCAGGCGCTACGAGACTCGCAGCTATATGCAAAGTTCTCCAAGGGCGAGTTTTGGTTAGACCGAGTTGTGTTTCTGGGTCATGTGATATCAGTTGAGGGCATTTTTGTGGATCCCAGTAACGTAGAGGCTGTGGTTAACTGGGAGCATCCCAAGAATGTTTCTGAGATTCGTAGTTTCTTGGGATTGGCGGGCTATTATCGGCGCTTTATAGAGGGATTCTCTAGTATATCTAAGCCAATGACGCAGTTGACTCAGAAAGGCAAGAGGTTTATTTGGACTGATAAATGCGAGAATAGTTTTCAATTGCTCAAGGAGAAGCTAACTTCTGCGCCTGTGTTAGCTTTATCGACTGGTTTAGGTGGTTTTGTGGTTTGTGAAGATGCTTCCTTGAATGGATTGGGTTGTGTATTGATGCAGAATGGTCGAGTCATTGCGTATGACTCTCGTTGAAACCGCATAAGACTCGTTACCCAGTTCATGACTTGGAGTTGGCAGCAGTGGTCTTTGCCTTGAAGATTTGGCGCAACTACCTATATGGCGAGCAGTTTGTGGTGTATTCAGACCACAAGAGCCTTCATTATCTGATTTCTCAGTCATATTTGAGCATGAGACAGCGTAGATGGATGGAGTTGCTTAAGTATTTTGATTTTGAGATCAAACATCAGCCTGGGAATATGAATGTAGTTGCTGATGCATTGAGCAGAAAGGCTCAAGTAGCGATGCTGGCTTCTTTGCAGATTTCGAAGGTCCATGAGCATCTAAGCACTACTTGTTGTCGATTTTACCCAGCTGAGGATTATGTTGTGGTGTCTTATTTTCTAGTTGACCCGAAAATTGTTGCGAGCATTAGAGCAGCTCAGAGGACAGATCCCTCCATCCATGAGTTGAAGCTGAAGGTGAGGGCTGGACAGTTAGAGGACTATTCTGTCACATCAGATGGTTGTTTGAGGTTTCGTGGCAGGTTAGTTGTGCCAAATCTGGTAGATTTGAAGGATGAAATCTTGAGATAAGCGCACTGCAGTAGACTTAGTGTCCATCCTGGTGCGAGAAAGATGTATCATGCCTTGAAGCAGCATTACTGGTGGGCAGGTTTGAAGAGTGATGTTGCTGATTTTGTAGCCCGTTGTCTGAATTGTCAGCAGAACAAGGCTGAGAGGATGAGACCTGGTGGTTTGTTACAAAGCTTAGAGGTGCGTCAATGGAATTTGGAGCACATAGCTATGGATTTTGTAACGCATTTACCTCATTCCAGTAGAGGTTGTGATGCGGTTTGGGTGGTGATAGATAGATTGTCTAAGTCTGTGCACTTCATTCCCTACAACATGACCTATTCTTTGAAGAAGATGGCGAAGCTGTACATAGATTTCGTGGTGCGATTGCATGGTGTACCTGTTTCGATTGTTTTAGATCGTGATCCGAGGTTTACTTCCAAGTTTTGGAAGAGTTTGAAAACAGCTTTGGTTACCAGACTGACGATGAGTACAGCGTATCATCCCCAGACAGATGGCCAATCTGAGAAGACTATCCAAATTTTAGAGGATATGTTGAGAGCTGTTGTGATGGATTTTAGTGGTAGCTGGCAAGATTCGTTGTCTTTGGTTGAGTTTTCCTACAATAACATCTATCAGGTCACGATTGGTATGGCACCATTTTAAGCTTTGTATGGCAGAAAGTGTAGATCGCCTGTATGTTGGGAAGAAGTGGGGGAGAAGCAGCTGTCTTCTCCAGAATTTGTGCAGTAGATGAGAGATCAAGTGGATCTGATTCGCCAGATGAAAGCTGCACAAGATCGCCAAGCTAGTTATGCGAATAAGAGGCGTAGGCCTTTAGAATTTGAGGTTGATGACCTAGTGTTCCTTAAGGTTTCTCCTTTTCGCAGTGTTATGAGATTTGGTCTCAAGGGAAAATTGGCTCATCGTTATATTGGACCCTATGAGATAGCTGAGAGGATTGGCCGTTTGGCATATCGGTTGTTTTGGCCACCAGATTTGTCCTCCTTGCATGATGTGTTTCATGTGTCGATGTTGAATATCCCTTACAGATCTTAGATAGGAAAGAGAAACAGCTGAGGAATATGACCATTCCCTTGGTGATGGTCCAGTGGAGCAAGCACGGTAGAGAAAAAGCCACGTGGGAACTGGAAGAGAAGATGCAGCATGAGTGGCCGCATCTGTTTGCGTGAGGGTAGTATCATATTCCAGTAGTTGTTTTGTTGCTTGTGTTCGTTTCCCCAGTTATCTTGAACTCTTGATCTAGAGCTGTTTGATTTTGAGGACGAAATCCTGTTTTAGTGGGGGAGAGATGTGAGACCCGAAAGTTTAATAAGATTAATTGAGTTAATTAATCGGTTTAACATAGACCAGATTTGGGCTTGAGCAGATATGGGATGAACCAGCTTTGAGTTGGTCTGCTTGGTGAAGTTATCGGGTTCGTATAAGTCCTTGACGCAGATCTGGAGAGTTGGAGAGTTCAGCGGGAACTGATCAGATGTGAATGATGGTCAACGTTGGTGATCGCACTCAGTTGTGGTGATGAGATCTAGTATCGCAGGTGTTAGATGTGAGCCATTGTGTTTCAGCAGCGGGTAGCTAAACTACTTTGTTTGGATTAGTTGGAACGACATCTTTTTGGTTTAGCGAGCGAGATTAAGATTTTAGGCGTTGGTCTTCAGATTTCGATAGGATCTGAGTGTTGTGATGCAGGTTAGTATTTTCATATTTGAGGAGTGGGTGACGTGTCTAGATGCAACAGTAGACTTTGTGCGACGTCGTTTCGATGAGTCGAGACCTGTTTTGGCGTAGAGACAGATCTGTGGTGAGATTCAGATCCGAGTGGGAAATCAGTTTTGAGACTTAAGTTGTCGGTAGGTTCTGTTCTTCATATTTGAGCAGATCTGACCTTTATATAGAGAACCTTGCCTTCGTTCTTGATTATTCAGCCCCGACACTTAGAATATTTCCCGTGAGCAAACTCTGTCGCGATACCCTAGCTACTATTCACCGAACCTTATCTTCTCCGATTACCGACGGTAGATAGCTCCGACGGAAGTAAGAGTGGTTGCGCTGGACTCCTCTTTCTATGACGCTTCGTTGGTGTTGCTTTTGGAATCTTGCTTGAAGCTGGAGAGGTGTGCGAAGACATCTCCCTTATCTAGTCTGTTAGCATAAGCTGTTAGAGTAGATGCCCAACTAGCCAACTTGTGGCGTGTGGGTTTATAGACTCTTGTATCTGACAATCTTTATATATGATATTCGCATTTTATTTATGGCATTCTTTACTTTCATTGTGTTGTATAATGATTAACAATTGCGTTGAGTAAAGACCTAGAATGCACTATAGTGTATGTTAGATGTGATAGTGGGTATGACGGCTATCATGAAACACATCTAATAGTCACTGTTTTATGGCATTCTTTACTTTCATTGTGTTGTATAATGATTAACAATTGCGTTGAGTAAAGACCTAGAATGCACTATAGTGTATGTTAGATGTGATAGTGGGTATGACGGCTATCATGAAACACATCTAATAGTCACTGTGTACTCTGAATTAGTTCCTAGTCGATTGGGCCGTCAAAATGAGGATAAGGCCGCCCGAGCTCGAGACTAGTATCTGCGATGCGAATTACCATGTTTCATTGGTAGGGAACATTGTGATGTTCTGAGCATGCAGATAGATAGTGACCTGGTGATCTATCGAACTATCCTCGTTCGGACTTTCCAAGTGGTTACCATTTGTCGAGTGGATAAGTCTGAGGTCTTGGTTGTACTGATTAATCCTCACGACTCGAAACGTCATTGAGACTCTACATGATAGGCGTCTCACTTTGACCCGTTTGCCGACTCACTTGGGGTCATTAGGCGGCGGGATTGGGTGAGACCCCGATGTATATAGGAGTCGATGCATCGTTGTCGAGGATTCACCGCTCGCAGACATGCGTGGATATCCTATGTTATCTGAGGAGATAATAGTGTATAAATCTCTGGCCAGAGTACTAGAATGTTTTAGGTAAATGGGTTTACCTAGTTACACTCGCGATGTCACTATTCGATCTCCAAGATGTATGCATAGCTATCGGATCTTTAACGACTCTCGATTTACCAATGGTCGTTGATCTGATCTGGATATATGGATTGTACTGGATTCGAGATTCCCGCACGGAAACTGAGCTCAATGTGTTGAGCATAGGAGAAGAATTTTTGGAAGTACGACTTCCTAAAAGTCAACAGGGGTCAAATCGTGATTTCCGCTGTTGAGGGGCAAAACGGTCATTTTACACTGGGTTCTGAAAAATGGTTTTTCAGATCATAATATTCAGTTTTGGAAACTGAGTCGATCGGTCCGATCTGATCGGCGATCAGAGTTGTAATGAAGTCTTAGTGACGGGCCCGTTGGGCCGGTCCAAGTCCATCACTAATCTACTTAAGGTAGACTAGGGCTTCATAACTCATACTTACACAACAACCCTAACCCTAGAGCTCCTAAGTGCGCCGCCCCTTCCTCTCACAAAAGCCGCCGCCGGCCGCCGCCTCCACGCCGCCGCCGCCGCCGCCTCCCTCGCCAAAATTTGTTCCGGCCGACTTTTCGAGGAGTTTTCGTCCATGCCGATCTCGTCAGGCCTTCTAGTGCAGGCTGACGAAGGCGTCTCCCTTCCGATCGTGGACCTGATTGACGAATCTACAGCCGTCTACCGTGAAGAGCCGATCTTCTTGTAATTCCGGTTGGAGCCAGGAGCCAGTCGCCAGCAAGGTAACACCCCGAGAAACACCCTATGAATGGTTCATATTGTGTTATTATTGAATTGTATTGAACGTTTCCTGGCCTAATTTTATTCTTCCGCTGCCTCGCCGGGAGACGGGATCCGGATCCGCCACGGTTCCCCAACATTGGTATCAGAGCTATGGCTCGGATCCTTCAATACAATTGATGCCATAATTGTATCTAATCTCTGTTTTTCAGATCGGATCAAACAAAAACTTTTGAGATTGGCCTCGGCGCCGCCGCTCATGGCGGCGCCCCACCGTGCGATGCCATGCGCGCTGGCCGCGCATGGTGACCGAGACGTGCGCGCTTGTCGCGCATCGTGGCTGGGCGCTGGGCACCTTCTCGCACAACGGTTGCGCGATCGATGGCCTTGTCCAGCGCAAGATGTTGCGCTGATGATGGCCGACGCTGGGCGTTTCCTCCGCGCATGGCGGCCGTTCGTTGATCGCCGCTCCGCTCGCTGGCCGCGCGATGGCCAAGACACTGGCCGGCAGCCCCGTGCGCAAATTGTTGCGCGCTGGTCGGGGTTGTGCGCCGTGCGATCGCGCATGATGGCGCTGGAAGACGTTCATGATGCCGTGCGATGGCGCATGATATGCTTTTCAGATGTTGGCTTTAAACATGTTCATTTTCAGTACCTTTTACTCAGTCTGGTTTTTAAACAGTATGAATGGTTTTATGTTCTCAAAAAATTATTTATTTCTATTTCAAGTATTGTTTAGAAAATGGTTTAGAAAATGTTTAAGAAGGGAACGAGACATACTTTTAGCTTATTATTCCGCATATGTTTTTAAAAAACAAAATCTAGAGTATGGTACATTTCAGGACTGGTTTAGTTATCTGTTTGACTCATATTGTTCCCCCTGAATTGATGCATGCAGAACATATTCATGACATATCAAGGAGACCTAAAATGTTTTTAAAGTAAGAAAACCTAGCATCCGGCAGAGGCTTGGTGAAGATGTCAGCTACTTGCTGATCCGTTGGCACATGCTCCACTCGAACGTCCTTCTTAAGTACATTGTCTCGAATGAAATGATGTTGTATGTCAATGTGCTTGGTTCTGGAATGCAGTATTGGATTCTGAGTGATCGCGATCGCACTTGTATTGTCACAGAAGATGGGTGCCTCTTGTGCTTCAACGCCATAGTCCCTAAGTTTTTGTTGAATCCATATCAGTTGAGAGCAACAACTTCCAGCTGCAAGGTACTCTAAATCAACTGTGGACGTAGCAATGGATGTTTGTTTCTTGCTGAACCACGAAATAAGCCTATCACCCAGAAATTGACAAGTTCCACTTGTGCTTCGACGATCAATCTTACACACTGCATAGCCTGCATCACTATAACCAATTAAATTCAAGCTGGATGAATGAAATCCTTTGGTAATTTTTGGTTTGAAAACCATTTCAAAAGTTTTACAGCTTAATGCCAACTTCCAGCCGAGTTACCAGCTGGGAAGCTTCTCAGTGACTACTGTTGTCTCGTGTAATAAAATGATTTTTACGCGGAATGAACATGATTCAAGCAGTTGAACAATTTAATCAAAATACGTGAATGTAAAAGTAGTTGAGACGAGAGATTTGTTTCTGGAAGTTCGGCGCTATTTCTCCTATGTCTCCTCTTCTTCCTCAATGGGAAGGTTTTCACTAGAAGGCTTTGATTTATACAACCATTTGTACAAACCCTCTCTCGTGACCCGCAGCCAAGAGAACTCCTAGCAACCAACGACACACAGACCCGCGATCTGGTTCGTATTACAACAATTTCAGTACTCAGCTGGTTGTGCCATTCTAGCACTCAGACACACTCTCTCTATAATTTTTGATTCGGACTCAAATCTACAAAATGTATGAAGACGAGTTAGTGACACAAAAGAAGTGAACAATCTGTGCATGTGTCACTTGAGTAAGCTGATTCAAATATGAACTCTTCTTCTTATTTTGAGAGCTGTTTCGTCAATGGGAGTGATCGTTGTTTGATAAGTGCAAGATAGTCGTCGTGTGTGATCATCCCGTCACAGCTTCTCTTCTCCTCTATATATACTCTTTGGATGCAACGGTAATAAATTTTACCAGTAGACACGTTGTATGCATCCAAATTGAAATTCCTGTGACGCTTTAAATGCTTGTACGATGAAGGTACAGCTTCATTAAAAGCATTGCCCTTTTTGGCAATTATGTGCCGTCTTCAGTCTGTGTCATATCCCTATGTATCTGGTTTTAGCTTGAAGTAGTTATACTCTTTGGATGCAACGGTAATAAATTTTACCAGTAGACACGTTGTATGCATCCAAATTGAAATTCCTGTGACGCTTTAAATGCTTGTACGATGAAGGTACAGCTTCATTAAAAGCATTGCCCTTTTTGGCAATTATGTGCCGTCTTCAGTCTGTGTCATATCCCTATGTATCTGGTTTTAGCTTGAAGTAGTTTCAACGACTACAAATCATAGCAGAGATGTCATCTGGTTAGTTTCAGACTGTACGTAGCTTCAGACATTCCGAAAGTTTTATTTTCTTATGTCGTTTTGTACTCAGCTGGTTTAATTGACCTGTGCCAAGCTGGTTTTCCCGCAATGTCTTCAGCTGGTTCAATACTCTGAGCTGGTTTCATCAGTAGCTGGTTTTCCCGCAATGTCTTCAGCTGGTTCAATACGCTGAGCTGGTTTCATCAGTTTCCATTGTCCAGCTGGTCTTTACTGATTCATCAAACCTTAAGTTTCCGGGCTGGTTTGACTTTATTCAGAACACGCTGAGCTGGTCTTTCTTTGACCAGCTTGACTTTGCTTCAATCTGGTTTCTTCGTTCAACATGGTAATTCTCGTCCAGATCTTGTCTCTTTGGTTTGAATGATCTCTTTTACGAATTCCATTTCTTGTTCATTTTTCATCACCAAAACTTCTGAAATTTATCCTAACAAGTTGTACCACAAAATTTCTGAGGGTGCTGGTCTAAACCGTTCTTGCGGGTCCTCATGAATAGACATTTGTCCAGTTGATTGACCATTTCCGTGACTCGATTGGTCAACCAGGCATTCCAGCAGCTGATCATGCTATCTAAAACACGATTACTACCGCCTGATTCACCATCCTCTTCTATATTATCTATTCTTCCTCTTCCTCTTCCTAACATTATTTGTATTCATAGCCCAAATCCACCACAAAACTATCATGAAAGAATGCCTCAAGGACCATGCTTGATACCAATTGTAACAACACATTTTTAGGATTGCAATTATAATAAATTCAAGGTTCGAATTGAATGATTCTCAAAATTTATCTGGTCGAAAGACTAAGTAACCAAATAATTTGGGCTAAATTGCAAACGTATACTATCAAATCACGACTGGAAGGATAAACAGCTCTGGGCTTACAGAATATGCGGAAAATGGATAAAATCTTTAAAAATAATTGCATTCGGTTTATAGAGAGAAGTGTATATGAAATAATTGATACAATATCTACCTCAAATCTAAACTGAACAAAATATGCAATCTGTGCTAGCGCGAAAACACAGGTTTCACGATAAACACCCCCGATCTGATCCAGCTCACACCAACCAACAACCTCTAAACCTGATCACCTGGATTTAGAAAAAGGCAGGAAGTACAAGCATCAAAATAGATTTTACTGTAAACTGAAAGCTCGTAAGCTGATAGAAATTGAAAGCTGAACAACTCATGAGTTGATAATTTGTAAATTGAAAACTGAGAAAGTATAAGCTGAACATTCTTGAAACATTTAAAACCTTTACTGGTATTAAATGAAGTAATCTTTAACATAAAATTTTCTCAATTATTGTGGTTGTAAACCAACCCTGTTCTCTGTTCTTATTTTCTGTTGAGTTATGGCGCAGAAGCTCTCCTTAGGTCAGTCGCTTGAACAAGCTATCATCTGTATACAGGCTCTGGGGAGTAAATCCCAAACTATGTGAAGGGTTATATAGTTTGTCAACCATAATACTTGTCCTTCCTATGGAGGGGCACACCGGTTCGTCAGCCAGCGTCCTCACCCTCTCTCTGCTAATCATCAGTTATCTTTTCCATAAATCACTTTAAACTTTGAAATTTTACTTCCTTTAAATCTTTCCGTAACACTTTTTTTGAACTAATTTTCTTGATCTGAAACAGATCGCTATCATATAAGGTTTTCTAATTTAAAACTCTTTTGATGTTCAAAATCTTCTGGGAGTTTATCGGAGTTCATTCGAAGAAGAAAACCTGAATCAACTCAGGCTATATAAACGAATAACGAATAGCAGAGCCCTAAGCTGAAGAACTATATCTCAAAATTGGGTATAACTTCAAACATATTAGAGTTATACCTTCATATCAAAGCTAAAAGAAAGAAGAATTAAACTTGATATTACAGTAGTAGTACAGAGTGGACCTAAGCTGAATCAGCTCGGCTCAGAGTATGAACAGAACGCGAGCGTAAACCAGCTCAAAATAGAAAATCAGATCTGGGTTGCTTGGTAAACTCATATTAGGAAAATTCAACACAATTTAAACAATCAGACTTGGATTACAATGGTCAAACAAAGTCAACTCAGATCGGACATTGAAATCAGATCGCGACTTCTATCAGCTCGGAACAAAAAATCAGATCGTGACTTAAAATCAGTTCGGGAAAATAAACAGATCGTGAACTTAGCTCGATAATGAAATAACAGCTTAGAAGATTTTCCTTAGTCTGAAGCAAACGAAAATATCTAAGTAAATATTCTAGAAACAAAAACGTGTGAGCTGTTTGTAAGCTACTTGCAGAACATCCCAAAATTTTCAAGAAGAAACTGAATCGACCATCGTAAAACATTTCAAACAACTTTTCTGAATCAAAACTTCAACAAACCAATACTTTCTCAAGAAACCATCATGATCTCAACTCTATGTTTGAAAAACTTCAAAAACATTTCTCAAACCTTTAAAACTAGCACACATAGATAAGAAGGAATTCAATATATGCTTTCCAAAGTAAAGCAAGAAACAGAGTTTACTTGATTCAACTGCTGAACACAGCTAACAGAAATCCCTCGGCGTTGAACCACTAACAAACATGATCTAAATCCTTTTGAAATAGATTTGAAGCTCTAGTCGGCAGAGAGATTTTTCCCACAGTACTCACCACTTTAAAAAATGGAAACCTTTGGAAGAAGTTTAAGTATGTGGTGAACGTACTTGGTGTGTGTATTTATAGGCAAATAAAAATCATGAGCTCATTTTTTCTTTAAAAGTATTTGCGCCGATTGATTTAAAATACCTTGGACCGTGCTGATAGGGTTCGACCGGCCAACTCTTGCAAACCGGGTTCCTGTCTAGAAATTCAGCTAAGACGAAAGGTGAATTGCTGAATTGAATCTGAAGAAGGGTACTGAAATTAGCAAATGAAACCCTTCGAAAATTTAGATCTATCATTGTGGATTTATGGATTTCCTGGGCATTACAAAAACAACATACAATATAAGATCAGAACAGTCAAGGAATCATCATGTAGCTCACGGCTTGGCAACATGGCACACTACCACAACTCAACAAAATGCACAAGAAACCAGCTCGACAATTCAGCCCAAGCACAACAGCTATGGAAACTCAGCACATGCGCAACAAGGCTACGACAGCTCAGCACACAACCATAGATATGTCCACATGCTTATTTCAAAGCAGTAAATACAAGCTAACTTCGAACCTTGCGCAGATCTTACCAAAAACCTGAACTCAAAGCTCACAGCTGAACAGATTACACGCACACTGTCTCTCTAGATCTCGGCCAACAGCTCAGGGCCAACAGCTCAGGAAAAAAACCACAGGATAGGTACATATCTGCCAAGATATCTAAGAAATCTACTTTGGTCAAGCTCAAACAGCTCACGGCTAAAACTCAAAGTTCGGCCTACCTAAAAGTGTAACTCTCGGAAAATCCGTAAACCCACGAGTCATTTATTTTATTACAGAAGGGTTAAAGTGATGTTTTATTCTTTAGCTTAGCATTTCAGCTTTCATCTGAGCTGGTTCCCTCGGCGTTCGCAGGCGGTCCGGTTCGGTGGGAGTCAACCCAAGCACGGTCCGGTTCTTAGTGTTAAAAAATAATAAAATAAAATAGTTTCTTTTACAAATGATTACAGTGGCACACTTACAGCCCAATTAAGGCAACTTAAATGATTTTAGCACGCCTAAAGCTATGTAATAATTTCTGTTGACGTGAGCGGGTTCGAGCAACGCTTGCTATGCCCAGCTGTTGTATTAGCAAGGCTTCAAGGGGTATTGCCCATACTACAAACCAACCAAAATACCTTCTTTGGAGATAGAAGACAATCGTTCTTGTGGAAGATTTCGTAGCCGGAGCTGATCCCTGCAACCCGTCAACCAGCAAAGGCAAGTAAACTCTGGTTCTTGCTGCTTTCGTGAAATATAGTATTGTTCTTTCGTTCTGTGTGCTTTCTGTTGCTTGTTTAAGAGTTGGAGCATAGTTTTAAAGTTCCCAGATGATTTTATGATCTGCACGTTTGTTGTGGTTTTGAAAATGATTTTAAACATTTGGCAGAGAAGTTTTGCGATAGTGAGATGTCGCCTCTTTTAAACATGACTGGGTTGTACGAAGGTAACTGGGGCGTAGAATTTCTTGTGAGCTTCCAGAATATAGTTTGGAATGAATGTTAGTGGTGAGGTTCTGGACATAAGCGGAGCTGGTCTTGTTAGAGCGCTGTTCTGGTTTGATAAGCTTAGCTAATTAGATCGAACTTCTCCAAGCTGGTTCCAGTGCTTGTGCTGGATGGCTAAGAATGAGTTTCTGAGCTAATGGGAAAAGTTGGTCACATTAGAACTCCGTTTTGACCTGATAATGCAGCTAATCTGTTCGAACTCTCCTAAGCTGTTATTTCATCCTCTGAGCTGGTTTCGTGTTCTTAAGCTGATAACTATTTCTTTGAGCTGGTTTTTTTTGTTCCTAAGTTGTTATCCATTTCTCTGAGCTGGTTTTATGCTCCTGAGCTGTTACCTTTTTCCTCCGAGCTGGTTTCATGTTTCTAAGCTGTATCTTTTTTCTCCAAGCTGTTTCTCCGCTCGTAAGTTGTTCTCCTTACCCAAAGCTGTTTTATACCCGCAAATCTGTTTTACACCCGTAAGCTTTTTGCTTCAACCAGAGCTATTTTTGGCATTGTGAGATGTCTTGCCCCTCTGAAATGATTTCAAAATCCATAGAGCTGTGTTCCGAAGTACACCCAGCAGTCTTTTCAATGGAAAAAAAATATTTTTCTTTTTACAATGCGAACCGCTTGCGTGCGATCTGTTTTGGGAAATATGTTATTGTAAAAGGGCAGGGGAATGAAGGATCTAGGCAGAAGTTTCCCGCCATAAATACCGTTTTAAAGGAAGAAATTTCAAAGTTTTATATTGTGTGGTAAAGATAAGACAGACGATCACAGTTTACGGGAGTGTGAATGTTGACCGACGGACTGGGGTGCCCCTCCAACAGAAAAATATTAAAGGGCAATAGTTCCCTAGATTTCCTGATATCAGATGAGATTGATCAAGCTTCTACTTCACATCTCATACAGAAACGTTTATGGTTTATTTATAACCCAGTTGTGAACTGTTGATAAAGTTTATTTCCTTTAAGTTTATGTTCAATTTTAAATTTCAACTTATGTTAATTTTTTGTGAACTTGTTATTACCAGAGTTACCTGCTGAGCCCCTAGGCTCACTAGCTTACATGGTTGCAGGTGAGGATGTTGTTTGAGAGCTGGGACAGCGTGAGTTGGAGCAGACGGGGATGTGTGTTTATTTACGGCCTGCTTTTTCGTGAATTTAATGCTATATCATTCTAGTTTCCGCGTTTAAAAGTTGTATCAGATTGTTGCATTTCGGATTATGCTCTAAACTTATTTTGAATTATCTATGTTAAGAAATTTTATGATAGCCTTCAAAATTCTGTTGGTATCCTACCTAGTTGTTTCACCCATGTTTTGTGCTGAAAATCCTCTAACTGATCCAGCCCGCATGTCGCTACGCCTCGAGCTGATCCAGCTCGCGTGTGCTTCACTCGCACTGACCCAGCTTAGATTCTTGCTCGTCTATTACCGTATTTGTGAGTTCAATCCTTAAATTTTAATTCCCATAATCACCCCAACCATATATATGTATTCTTGGAAAATTTTTGAAATCTGAGAAATGATTAAGCTCCCGTAGTGCTTTAGACATATTTTTTGTAAAATTGATGGATTAGAGCGCTACAAACTCAACCTCAACATTCAAAACCCAGCTCAAAATAGAACGACCCAAGGTCGAAAACAACACTTAAGGCCTCGGTTACCTGAAACGAAGCTCAAATAGGTCAAAATTGCGAAATACAGCTCACGCAGCTTCTCTTTGATTTCCTCAGTCCGGCCTCTGCACGACTCCAAACTGGTACAGAAATGTTGTGCTTGACAAGAGTTTTCCAATCGTGGTACCCTCGCTCAAAACTTATCGGCCAATCTCTAGCGATCGAGAAAATACCAGGTCGGTGAATAGTGTATCGACGAGGGTTTGAGAAAAGATTTATCGGGAGTTCATAGTAGAAGATAAGGTAAATGTGTGGTCTAAAAATTACTAAGTGTTGGACAACGAGCAGGCATATATACTTAAGTTCTTCAGATCACGGCTATAGTGTTTTCAGATCAGCTCTGACCTCGCCACTTTATTCAGCCCAAGCATGGAGCTCAGCACGCACACTCAAATCAGCTCTCGCTTCTAACAGTTCACGTCCACAACAGATCACGCTCACCAAAATATATCATGCTCATCAAGCAGATCACGCTCTCGCTAGCGAATCAGCTCTCGCACGTTACTCAGATCTCGTGCAAACAAATTGTGCGCCTCCAGCACAGGAGAAAAACGATCAGCTCTCACCAAAGCTGACCATATGAAACCATTTACACTACGCACAGTATTACAGAGTAATTCTATAGATCAAACCACTTTCTCAACAGCTTACGTGTCTCAAATAGCTCTCGTCAAAACTGACAACCACCAACAGCTCTCGTCCAAAGCTGAAAACACAACCAGCTCTCGTCGAGTCTGATAACCATGAACAACTCTCGCTTAAGATGAAATCACTAAACGACGCGGCACAACACCCACGATCTGATCACTCAGCTCAGGGCACCTATAATCCTTAAGCTGAATCCAAATTATGTTGCATCCTAACAGCTTACACTTATACAGCAAAATCCCAGAGTTGTTCGCCTCTACGTTGTTTTCCAAAAACAACTTGTGACAGAAAAACTCGTTCAACACCCAACGAAGAAGTTCAGATAAGAAAAATCCCACTCAGATCATCTCGTGCCTGATCTAATCTATTCGAAACCCGATACGAAAGTCACCAACAGTATACACCACAACTGTTCTTCACAATCAGCTTTCACCCAAGCTGATTTAACCCAACAACACAGCACCACGTCCCTGATCTCACTACTCAGCTCAGAAAACTACGTAACTGTGAGGACTGATATTATTAGAAAGTTTTTAGTGGCTTAATCAGTTTAGATTAGTGATTAATCAATCGAGATAAAGCATCTTATAGAGTTATCAGTTGAGATGGATCAGCTTGAACGCAAGCTGATCCTAGGTTACGTGCTAATCTGATGGAGAGAGCTTCTTCAGATTCAGTTTAAGTCATTACTAGAGCGAGTTGCTCGGGTGGCCTGTGCTGATCTTAGGAGCGTAAGCTGATTTGAATTTGGTGCAGAATTGACTTAGTTCAAAGTGCACTGGATGTATTGGACGAGAGATTCAGCTTAGAAGCCTGCTGATGTGGGCATACGAACTGGTCCGAAGTACCGTAATGTGAGCTAATATTTTGACCAGATCGGGTGCAAGCATATAGGTAGGTATTGTGCTGTGTTTAACCATGCTGAGTCAGTAAGCTAAGATGTTGCTGCTGTAGCGCGCAATGGTCCAGTGTAGTGGTCTGAGCTGATAGCGAGTCAGGAAGTATCATTCAGCAGGGAGCAGCAGACGTGAGTTGGTCTGAGATCGCGAGCTGGTTTGACCATTGAAAGCTGGTTCAAGTACGTACCTGAGACCAGGTGCGTGAGCTAATCTGAAATCATCATAAGCTGATAGAACATCGCAAGCTTACCTGAGTGATGCGTACAGAGTTGAGTACTTTAAGCTGATCTATGTGCTGCTAGCTGAGAAGAGGGTACACGATCTAAGCTGAGCTAGCGTGGCGCGTACTATTTTGTAGACTGTAAGCTGAGCTGAATGCTCTGTATTGGTCAGAGCGTGCAACCTGATCTGGATAGTGAGAGCTGAGCTGATACCAGTTTCAGTAGTAAGGTGTAAACTGGATTCAGCTTTGGGAGTTACACAGCGTTCTGAGCTAAGAAGTGAGATCCAGGACGTGGTGCTGTGCTGTTGGGTTAAATCATCATTGGTGAAAGCTGATGGCGAAGAACAGTTCTAATGTAAACTGTTGGTGATTTTCGTATCAGGTTTGGCATGGATCAGATCAGGCGCGAGCTGATCTGAGTGGAACAGTTCTGAGTTGAACTGCTTCGTTGGTCATTGAACTAGTTTTCTGTCGTGAGCTATTTTTGGGAAAACATCGTAGAGGCGAACATCTCCAATATTTTGCTGCATAATTGTAAGCTGTTAGTAGCTGGAGTGTAAGCTGGATTCAGCTTAGGGATGTTCTGGGTGCCCTGAGATGAGTGGTCAGATCGTGGGTCTTCTATTGAGAACACCCGATATATATTTTCTCAAACCCTCGTCGACACACTGTTCATCTGACCTGGTATTTTCTCGATCGCCGAAGATTGGCCGATCAGCTTTGAGCGAGGGTACCACGGTTGGAAACCTCTGTTCAAGCTCGACATTTCTATACCAGTTTGGAGTCATGAGGAGGACAGACTAAGGAAATATAAGAGAAGTTGTGTGAGCTGTATTTCGTGATTTCCGACCGAGTTGAGCTTTGTTTCAGGTAACAAAGGTTTAAGTGCTGTTTTCGACCCTTGGTAGTTATGTTTTGAGCTGGGTTTGAATATTTAGGTTGAGATTATTGATGGTCCATATGAATAGGATCAAAAAGATAGCAGGCGCTGTTTTGACAACCATTAAAATTTTGCGCGCTGCTAATTCTTGAGCTGCAATAGCTCGTTGTTCATGAACATATAAAATACAAAGAGCACCGGAGACAGATCTGGTATGATTTAAAAATCATGCGGAAAATACCAGAACTGAATCCTATATTTTAAAACAAACTCAAACAGATTTATGTACAATCATAAATCTGTTCGAGACTTGTGCTTGTGTGCTGCTGAAATGTTATGCGATGCTAAGTAAAAAGTCTGCTGAAATGCGTGCGTGCTGAATGTTTGCTTATGCGTGAGATGCTAAGTGCTAAAGTAAATATGCAATACTGAATGCTTAAAGAACACGATACTCAGCAGGTTTGTTTATGGAAGTTCGGATATCAACATCCTACATCTCCCCTTCTTCCACCTCGGAAGGCTCCACTAGAAGATTTGATCTTACAACTGCGTGTACAGACTCAATCCCACAACCAGCAGCTGTGAGAACTCCTAGACTCCACAAATGCACAACAGCCTCAACTGTGTGACTGACTACATACACAAGAG
>KV018342.1:217305-230893 GCA_001598015.1 Dorcoceras hygrometricum
ATTGATACACTGGCAGATTTAGAAACGGAAAGAATAATCAGAAGAAGCTAAAATAGAAGAAGTCTGTTTCGATTCTGTTTCGATTAATGCAAACAGAAATTGAAGAAGTTTGATTTGATTCAATACAGAGGAAGACATCTGATGAAGTAATCTGGTAAATGAGAAGACGTTCAAGGAAAACAGATTTGATTACGTGGACAGAAATGCCACGTAAGCAAATCTGGTAGACAGAAACTTATGAATTCTAAATGAAGAACTGTGTGTCGCATTGCCTAACAGCAGCAGAAATCTGGTTATATTAAAGAAGGAGAACCAGGAAGAAATCAATACAAGTAAACATGAAAAACTGGAAGGGATCGACAAACAGAGAAATATGGCTGTATTGAAGAAAACAGAAATCTGGAGAAATACTGAGAAGATCAAAAATAAGATGAAGTCTGGAAAACCGATAAAGAGAGGAATTCTTGAAGTTAAGAAGCGTTGAAGTCTAAATACAAAGAAGTCGAAGAAACATTTATTGGTGAAAGCAGAAGAATCAAACGAGAAGAATTATAAGGAATCTGTTCAGTATAGGAGAAATCTGTTTTCGAATAGAAGAAATCTGGTTTGTGATTATTCTGATGTCATAGAAAGCTGGTAAATAAGAAGAGGTTCAAGAGGAACAGATTTGATTACGTCATCTTTACACGATGGACAGCAACGCTTACATAAGCAAATCTGGTTGACAGAAATCTGATTTAGCAACTTGTGAAGTCTGAAGAAAAATAGGAGAGGTCTGAACTTGAAACTTAGATGAAGTCTGGATAACAAGAAAAGTTGAGATATGGTTCACAATAGGAGAAGTCTGATACGCTAATTTAGGTGAAGTCTGAAATTGAAGAATCTGTTCATATCACCTACGTGAAGTACAGAAAGTTGGAAGAGAAATCTGACTGCTGAAACATCGACCAATTTGGAGAAACAGATTTCAGTGCTCTACAACATAAAATACAGGAACCCATCTCTGTATTATTTCGAAGAAGAATGCGAAGAAATATTTCTGGAACAAATCTATGGAGAAGAAGATATACAGTGAAGGTTATACAAATTCCAGAATTACAAAAGAACGAATGTTAAAATCAGCAGAAGCAGATAACATTTCAGAAGCTGTTGAAATGGAATCAACGCTCAAGATGGAAAGAATCAACGGCTGAAATAAAGTCGCGCTAATGCCTCAATTCAAGGGAACAAGATTTGTACTATTCTGGGAAATAGTACAAATTTACAGAGGAGCGTTGTACGGAAATGGAAAGAAGACAATTTAGCCTTAACAAGCGCAGAATAGATTGGAATTTGTCTAACGGCCATTTTTGAATCAGAGTATATAAGGTGAAGAAATTAAAACAGAGAATAGTCTCTTCACCAACACTATCTCTCGCATCTATTACTGGTATTTCTCACAAACTCCATTGAAAGAACAATCGAGTCCCAGTAACACATCTCGAAGAACATTCCTTTTGTTCTTAACAGATTTCATCTTCGAGATATATCTTCTGGTTTACATTTGTTAACTAATTTGATTGATTCAAAACCAGAAGATTACAGTACTCAATTGTATTAAACTCATTGTATATCCATAGTTGAGTCTGTAACGAGTTGCTGTGTGTAGCAATTCGAATAGCCAAGTCATTTGGTTTTCGCAGTGCATCTGCGTAGGTGATTGTATTGGAGGAGAGACGTCTGTTGCAGTAGTGCGTTGCTAGGAGTCCATACAGGTGCTGCTTGTGTGGTGGGTGTTTGCAGATTGCCTGTAACCATCAAAGTCTTCTAGTGGAATCCTTCCGAGGCGGAAGAAGGGGAGACGTAGGATATTGATATCCGAACTTCCAGAAACAAATTCTCGACTCTCTTTTACTTACGTGCATTACATTTATATTACTGTTCACTGTTCAATCGGTTTTATTCCGCACAAACTTGTTAACCGCATAATCTTAAATAAACTTTTGTTCCTTTAACATCTTTCGTAAATCTTTCTTTCTTAAAATCATCGGGTTCCATCATTTAAAACTCTCGCTTCCATTTTCAAAACTTTACTGAGTATCGAGTTCGACTTTGGAAACATAACATTGACATGAGACCAGTCGGAAGAATAAAACCAGTCGCAAGGTCTTTGCATTTAAAACAAACGTATTTAATAAAACGGCGTCGTTAGCGCGTCAACCAGCTGCAAGGAAAGCGCTAAACAACCAGTCGCAAGAAAAGAGCTAACATATATAAAACCAGACGCAATGAACAGTACCAGTCGCAAGACTAATACCAGCTGTAATTAATAGTACCAGTCGAGACAAATACCAGCTGCAATGAACAGTTCCAGTCGCAAGACTAATACCAGCTACAATGAACAGTACCAGTCGCAAGACTAATACCAGCTGAAATGAACAGTACCAGTCGCAAGACTAATACCAGCTGTAATGAACAGTATCAGTCGCAAGACTAATACCAGCTGCAATGAACAGTACCTCTACTGGAATTTAACAACGAAATGCATCTGCTGGTGAACAGTGCATCTACTGATTTTACGAAAACAACGCAACTGCTGAAATATTACAAGGGAATGCAGCTGCTGGAATTTGACTTGATAATTGTAATATCAAAACAACAACTATGCTATCAGCCGTTGTCTATCAAACCAGACTTCATACTGATTCAACTAGCAACTACCGATTACACAGTTATCAAATTCTGATATTACAACTACTGAAAGAAGAACATTCATAAACATTCTGGGAATAAACTTGGATCCTCAGTACTTTAAAACATCATAAACTTTCTGGAAAACATTTGGAAGCATCAAAACATCAATTTGAACCCATCTTTCTTTCCTTTTCATGCATAATTCATTTCAAACATGAAATTTAAACATACTGTAACACATATAGGCAAAAAGACTCAGAAACATCAATATATGCTTCAAATGGTGAGTCAAAAATCAGCTTTTACTTTCCTTAAATGAAGCTTTGCAATAGCAACCGATTCCTACAGAATTCTTCTCCTTGAGCAACGCACGAATTTCTTTGGAAAATATTTTGAAGAACACTGAAGGTTTTCTTTGCAAAATGATAAAGATCTTGCTTTCAAAACAGGTTTTTATATGAAAGGGATTATTGGCAAGCTACTTGTGAAATCAAGCATGACACAGTTATAAAATTTAGTAAAATTCCCTTCATCTCATTTTAATTTGTAAAACACCAAACCTTTTTCAAAAGAAATCATTTGTCCTTCTTCAAAATACTTCCAATCAATTTAAAACCAGCTCATGTATCGCTCTTGGAGTCATCTGTTGGAACCAGCCGCGACGCATCTTATCAATGAATCAGCAAATACATAACATTTAAAATTGCCATTTTGGCCCATGAGATTAATAAAATGCATAAATGTGGTCCTATGAATTTTGGGGCGTTACAACTCTACCCTCCTTATTGAAATTTTGTCCTCGAAATTTACGTACCAAATAAATGTGGGAAAAGGGAAAGCATATCGGCTTCTGTCTCCCAAGTTGCTTCTCGCTCCGACTGATTAGACCATTTAACCATAGGAATACTACGGTTTCTTAGTCTTCTAATTTCTCGGAGGAGAATTCTTTCTGATCTTTCTTCATAACTTAAATCTGGTTCTAATTGGATTGGTTCATGACTTAGCACATGCGAAGGATTGGGAACATATTTCCTCAAAGCTGATATATGGAAAACATTGTGTACTGCTGCCAGCTGCGGTGGCAGTGCTAAACGATAGGCTAAAGTTCCTATCTTCTCCAAAATTTCAAATGGTCCAATATACCTTGGACTCAACTTTCCTTTCTTTCCAAAACGCATAACTCCTTTCATTGGGGCTATTTTCAAAAATACATGATCACCTATCTCAAAATTCAATTCCCTTCTTCGATTATCTGCATAACTTTTCTGTCGACTTTGAGAAGCTTTCATTCTTTCTCTTATTTTTCTAACAGCTGCTGCTGTTTGTTCCACAATATCTGGTCCTAAACCAGCTCTTTCACCAACTTCGTCCCAATGAAGTGGTGTTCTACACTTTCGGCCATAGAAAGCTTCATATGGAGCCATTTGAATCGAAGCTTGGAAACTGTTATTGTAGGCAAACTCTACCAGTGGCAATTTCAAATCCCAACTTTCTGAAAAATCCACAATACAAGCTCTAAGCAAGTCTTCTAAAATCTGAATCACCCTTTCTGATTGTCCATCAGTCTGGGGTGAAAAGCAGTGCTGAACGTCAACTTTGTACCCATAGCTTTATGTAAACTTTTCCAAAATGCTGCTGTAAACTTAGGATCTCTGTCTGATACAATAGAAACTGGAACACCATGTAACCTCACTATTTCCTTAACATATAATTCTGCGTATCTGCTCACCTCATATGTTGTTTTAACTGGTAAGAAATGAGCAGACTTAGTGAGTCTATCAATTATAACCCACATGGAGTTATATACTTGAGCAGTCCTTGGTAATCCAGTCACAAAATCCATCGCTATACATTCCCACTTCCATTCTGGAATAGGCAGTGGTTTCAATAATCTAGCTGGTCGCTGATTTCAGCCTTCACCAGCAGACACATCAAACATTCAGCTACAAATCTAGCAACATCCCTCTTCATTCCTGGCCACCAATACAACTGCTGGAGGTCCTTGTACATTTTCGTACTTCCTGGGTACTGAATATGGAGCTGTATGAGCTTCTTTCAAAAGATCAGATCTTAAATCATCTATTTGAGGTACCCAGATTCTGCCCAAATACCTAACAATTCCATCTTCTGAAAAACTGAGGCTACTGCCTCTTCTTATCTGTTTAACCCATTTCTTCAATTGTTCATCTTGCTAGCGCGGCTTCTGGACAATCAGCTGCACAAGTCCTACTGATTTCCTACTTAGAGCATCAGCTACCACATTTGCTTTTCCTTGGTGATAACTGATAGTACAATCGTAATCTTTAACCAGCTCCAACCATCGCCTCTGCCTCATATTCAATTCTTTCTGGGTAAAGAAGTATTTCAAACTTTTGTGATCTGTGAATATTTCACACTTCTCCCCATAGAGATAATGTCTCCATACCTTAAGGGCAAAGACAACAGCTGCCAGTTCTAAGTCATGCGTTGGGTAATTTTTCTCGTGATCATTCAGCTGTCTAGATGCATATGAAATGACTTTATGATCCTGCATCAACACAGCTCCTAGTCCCATCTTTGATGCATCGGTGTAAATTACAAATTTTCCTTGATCAGTTGGCATCGTTAACACAGGTGCTTCAATCAATGCTTGCTTCAATTTGTCAAAACTATTTTGACATTCAACTGTCCAGTTATACTTCACCTGTTTCCTTGTTAACGTAGTCAATGGAACAGCTATATTAGAGAATCCTTGGATAAATCGCCTATAGTATCCAGCTAAACCCAAGAAACTCCTTATCTCTGCAACATTCTTTGGTACCGGCAGTCGCGAACAGCTTCTACTTTGGCTGGATCAACTTCTATTCCATCTTTAGAGATTATATGACCTAAGAATGATACTTTCTCCATCCAGAAATCACATTTGCTAAATTTTGCAAACAATTGCTTATCTTTCAAAATCTGGAGTACGATTCTTAAATGTTGAACGTGCTCCCTTCTGGTCTTAGAATACACTAAGATATCATCAATAAAGACTACTACAAACTGGTCCAGAAATGGTTGAAAGATCCTATTAATTAAATCCATAAAATCCGATGGAGCATTCGTAAGTCCAAAGGGCATAACTAAGAATTCATAATGGCCATACCTAGTTCTAAAGGCTGTTTTATACACATCAGGTGCCTTATTTTTCAATTGATGGTATCCAGACCTCAAGTCTATCTTAGAAAATACTACTGACCCTCTCAATTGGTCGAACAGATCTTCTATCCTGGGTAATTGATACTTATTCTTAATTGTCAATTTATTTAGCTCTCTATAATCTATACATAACCTCATACTTCCATCCTTTTTCTTAACAAATAAAACAGGGACTCCCCAAGGGGAAGTACTTGGTCTAATAAACCCCTTTTCCAACAGATCTTGTATTTGTTCTTTCAGTTCTTTCATTTCTGATGGAGCTAATCGATATGGCGGCCTAGATACTGGAGCAGCTCCTGGAATTAGATCAATCGAAAATTCCAGCTCTCTATCTGGTGGTAATTCCTGGATATCTTCTGGAAAAACTTCAGGGAACTCTTTTACTACCTCTACGGCTGACAGCTGGGGTCTATCAGTCACCACTAAGGATGATATAATTGAAGGGACTTTATTAACATGTTTGGCTAAAAACTAAAATGAATCTTTTCCTGGTGGGTTGACAACTACTGCTCGTAGTTTAAAGTCGATTACTACCCCATTAGCCAATCTATTCCCAAAATCATATCAAATTCAGGCATCGGTAATACAATTAAATCAGCAGTAATCTGATGCCCTTGAAGTTTAAGTTCTAAACTCCTAAACAATTCGTGAGAAACCAGCTTCTCTCCTGATGGTACCGATACACAATAGCCTATCAATACTTGCTCTGGCTGAATGGACAATTTCTTAACAAACTCAGCAGCAATGAATGAATGTGTAGCTCCTGAATCTATTAAAGCCAGAGAAGGAAATCCAACTATTGAAATTTCACCTGTGACTACTGTCGAGTCTGTATGGGCTTGTTCAGCTGTCATTACATAGGCTCTGCTAGTCACCAATTGCTTGAGCTTTGGACAATTTTTCAAAATATGTTCGGGCATTCCACATTTATAGCAGACGTTTTGTCCAAGTCTGCATTGCCCCAGATGATTCTTGTGACACTTAGGACATTCTGTTCTATTATTACCAGCTGGAACAGAGCTAATAGGTTGAATCGACAGAGGCTTTTGCTCTTGAGGCCTCTGCTGGTTCTTGTTTTGCTTCTTGAACGGCCTCTGGTCCTTCTGCTGAAAGGCTTGTCGCTTCTGCTGCCTTTCCTCATCAACATTTTTCCAATCTCTTTCAATTTGCAGGGCTCTATCCACTGCTTCTCTATAGGTTCTTGGCACAGATAGCCTAACATTCATTTTGAACATCGGCTTCAATCCTTCCACGAAGTGACTCAGTTTCTCTTCTGGGTCACTTCCTATCAATGGCACAAAATAGCAAACTCTTTCGAACTTCCGCACATGTTCCTGTACGGTTAAACTCCCTTGTTTGAGGGTCAAAAATTCCCTCTTCAATTCAGATCTCTTTCCAGCCGTGAAGTATTGTTCAAAGAATACTTGTTTGAAATCTGCCCATGTGAGATTCAGCAGATCCACAGACAACTTGGCTCCTTCCCACCAAATCATCGCATCTTCCCTCAACATGTAGATAGCGCACCTTGGCCTATCCAAATCAGACATTTGGAGATACTCGAAGATAACCTCCATGGATTTAATCCAACTCTCTGCAACTAGTGGATCAGTAGTACCACTAAATTCCTTGGGTTTCTGTCGTCTGAACTTCTCTTGGGGATCGTCATTACTAGGTCCCCTGCTGCTGGAAGATTGGCCATTGCCTCTGTTATTTTGTTCTACCAGCAGTCTTAACAGTTGTGTGATATTAGCATTATTATCACTATCAGTTTCTTCTAAAGGAATACATCGTCTAGTTCTTCCTCTTCCTGCCATTCTATATTCTATAGCCCGTAATCCACCACATACATATATCAGAACATGCTAAATAATTTAAAGACAGTGCTCTGAAAATAAACTCACAACTTAGAGGAAAAGACGATGAACTTTGATCCAGCTGATGGTGCGTGTGTTTATCTCAGGAACGTTGCTCTGATATCATGTTGTGACGCCCGCATCCAACGGGAATCACGAATTGGGGAGTAATTAAAAATTTTCGAAACAAAAGAAGGGCTAAAAGATAATTTGTTATAAGCTGTTTTTTTTATAACTTCAAAAAGAATGAAAACACAAAGACAAGATCTAACAGACTCTCAATTGCGCGCCAACTACTGGAAAAATTTGCGGAAAAACAGATTTTATACATCATTGCAATTGCGATTTACAACAGCTGAAATTCTATATAAATGTACAACTGTTGCACTGATCTAATACAGTACTTCTAAATCAAAACGATACAACTAAGACACGGAAAACGCAGGCCTTGGACAAACACACACCACCCAGCAGCTGATTCAAGTTTCACCTTCTGTTCGTTCTCCAGCTGTCGCACCTGCACCATTTTTAAAAGCTAGTGAGCCTAGGGGCTCAGCAAGTAAAACTGAATAATAACAAGTTCAAATACGCAGGTGGACATCTGATCAATACATAAGTTAAAGGAACATTAATAATCATCATCATTTTCTTTCATAAACATTTCATAAACTTGGAGACAGGGGATAATAGCCCAAATCTCAACATCAATATCGTTTCTTTAGATTTATGGCATATAAGCTCCTCATGGTCCGTGTTGCACTTTGATCAAAATGACTTCCGATATCAGTTTTAGCATATAGCTCATATGAAAGGGCAGTCGACATCTATACAACTGCTCACCCTTCTCCTTGGTGACCGTCAACTATCTATGCCATAATCTTAAATAAAATTTTGTTCCTTTAACATCTTTCGTAAATCTTTCTTTCTTAAAATCCTCGGGTTCCATCATTTATAACTCTCGCTTCCATTTTCAAAACTTTACTGAGTATCGAGTTCGACTTTGGAAACATAACATTGACATGAGACCAGTCGGAAGAATAAAACCAGTCGCAAGGTCTTTGCATTTAAAACAAACGTATTTAATAAAACGGCGTCGTTAGCGCGTCAACCAGCTGCAAGGAAAGCGCTAAACAACCAGTCGCAAGAAAAGCGCTAACATATATAAAACCAGACGCAATGAACAGTACCAGTCGCAAGACAAATACCAGCTGCAATGAACAGTTCCAGTCGCAAGACTAATATCAGCTGTAATGAACAGTACCAGTCGCAAGACTAATACCAGCTGAAATGAACAGTACCAGTCGTAAGACTAATACCAGCTGTAATGAACAGTACCAGTCGCAAGACTAATACCAGCTGCAATGAACAGTACCTCTACTGGAATTTAACAACGAAATGCATCTGCTGGTGAACAGTGCATCTACTGATTTTACGAAAACAACGCAACTACTGAAATATTACAAGGGAATGCAGCTGATGGAATTTGACTTGATAATTGTAATATCAAAACAACAACTATGCTATCAGCCGTTGCCTATCAAACCAGACTTCATACTGATTCAACTAGCAACTACCAATTACACAGTTATCAAATTCTGATATTACAACTACTGAAAGAAGAACATTCATAAACATTCTGGGAATAAACTTGAATTCTCAGTACTTTAAACATCATAAACTTTCTGGAAAACATTTGGAAGCATCAAAACATCAATTTGAACCCATATTTCTTTCCTTTTCATGCATAATTCATTTCAAACATGAACTTTAAACATACTGTAACACATATAGGCAAAAAGACTCAGAAACATCAATATATGCTTCAAATGGTGAGTCAAAAATCAGCTTTTAATTGCCTTAAACGAAGCTTTGCAATAGCAACCGATTCCTGCAGAATTCTTCTCCTTGAGAAAGGCACGAATTTCTTTGGAAAATAATTTGAAGAACACCGAAGGTTTTCTTTGCAAAATGATAAAGATCTTGCTTTCAAAACAGGTTTTTATATGAAAGGGAATAGTGGCAAGCTACTTGTGAAATCAAGCATGACACACTTATAAAATTTAGTAAAATTCCCTTCATCTCATTTTAATTTGTAAAACACCAAACCTTTTTAAAAAGAAATCATTTGTCCTTCTTAAAAATACTTCCAATCAATTTAAAACCAGCTCATGTATCGCTCTTGGAGTCATCTGTTGGAACCAGCCGCGACGCATCTTATCAATGAATCAGCAAATACATAACATTTAAAATTGCTATTTTGGCCCATGAGATTAATAAAATGCATAAATGTGGTCCTATGGATTTTGGGGCGTTACAAGTATATTCGTTTGAAAAATAAAATTAGTTTATATTTTTTAAACAAAACACCAAAAATATATTTGATTACACATAACTTGCCTATTTATCTTATTCTTGTTATAATGATATATTAATTGTAAAGTCCCTCACTTCATAATTATATTTGTTTTAAAAGAGATCTTAAATGCGGAAAATGGCTAGATAATTTTTTTTTTAAACAACTAATAACACCAACTCACACATAACTTAAAGTAAAGCGTAACAACTAGACAAATAAATATAAATGAATATTCCAACTCCTAACAAAATAAAGGTTTTAAAATCTATGTAGTAATTTTAAATCATATTAGGTCATCAAACTCCGTCCCACTAAATAAACAATTTAAAAGAATGTATCTCGGCGATCAAAACATCACTGTCAAACTCAAGCGAAAAAACGCAGGTCAGTGGGTATGTGCCAAGCCCGACTGCAGCCCACTCAGGAATCCTGCCCCTCGATCTCGATCTCAGCCTCATCTGTATCCAACAAGCATAGTGAGTTTAAGGACTCAACAAGTACAAAACTCGGGAATAACGAATAATAAGTAATACATGCATATGCAAATAAAATAGTCGTACTCAAAATAATTTCTTTTCTGAAATTTAAAAGCATAAACATATAAATCCTCAATAACGTTAAAACATTTGCATGCATAGAAATAAATTTGCTAAAACATTTTTCCTCGTGAATTCCGTTCCTCGACTGTGGTCCCTCAACCTCAAGTCGCTTGATCAAGCCAATAAACACTAGTACTAGGTTGGAAAGACACTCCAGTACTTATCTGGAGCCCAGACCCGTCATGTTGATATGACAAGCGGAACGTCTCCCGACCCCATATCCGTCATAGAAAAACCATAATCAAGTCCCATCATTCAAAATTTTATTTTTTTCTCATTCATGCCTCAAAATAATTCCTCAAAATTCCTCAAGAAGATTTATTTCCTTAAATCACAACTTTCTGCTCATAAAACATTTTATAAACATCAAAAATGGCATAAAATAGTCATACACACTGAATTTATAATTTTTAGAGATTTTTTACCATAAATAACTTCCGAAAATTTCATAAATCACAAAAATGCTAAAAAGGCTTTAAATCAACTGAAAACAAGCTTAAAACATCAAATAAAACAATTCACGAATTTTGGCAGCCCCTAAGACTCAAATTCCCAACTTTCCCGAAAATGTCCCGAAAGAACCCACTCTGCGCGATAAAACCGTAAAACTCAAAAAAAATCCGTTTCTTAACCAAATGACCTCAAACTTGGACCCACATAACCCTAACGCGACGTGATATCTTCTGGAACAAATAAACTCAAAAATAGTTACGGGTGTGACCAACCCGACGTCTGCAACCACGCTGGTCGCGCACAGGGGGCAAACCAGCCTAGGTGCTGTCAAATTTCTCTAAACTGACCACTCCTTTCGACCAAAGGGCACGACCAGACACTATACCAGACCCCAAACAACCCCTGGATCTTCTCATAACCCTTTTGGACTCAGCCCATGACCACAAACGAAACATGATCACTCAAAACCCTAACTACACATACTCAATGAAACCTCGATGACACCACAGCCCTTTCACGCAGCCCATTGTCCACCAAGGCCTCAAGGGCTTAGCCTGATCTATCCAGGGGCCATTCCCAGCCACACCTAGACCGTGCATGCCCACCCGAAGACAAAGGAAACGAGGAGAATCCGTGACTCTCCTTCCATGACCGATCTCCCACCCTCACGACTCCACTCCTTCCCTCACGTCTAGATCTACGCTTTGGCTGCCAAATTCATGAAAAGTTTCTGTTAGTACCAATAAAGTATCATATTCTGAATTTAAAACATCAAATCCTTTAGATCTACACACACAAATTAATATTGCTTGAAAGATGCATCAAAGAACATTTTGTACTTGCCTTAAACCTTGAAAAACTTACAACCAAGATGATGCTTGTTGGGAGGAGGATGGAGGAGCACCACTAGAACACACCAAAGGGGTGTTAGAAGCTTCAAAGGTGGATGAATCCTTGAGGAGAGGTGACAACCAAATATGAGCACAAGGGAGGGGAGGGGTGGCGGCTCAACTTGAAGCTTTAGGGTTGTGTTTCTTTTTTTTTTTGAAATAAGAGGGCCTAAAATCTGATGGGAAAAGAGGGGAAGGGTTGGGTTTAGTTTTAAATAATAAGTGAGTGTTAAAGTTTCTAAACACAACTTAAAGAAGTGCTAAAATATTTAAATCCCCTTCCTACCTTGTAACTTTGGAAAATTAGTGTTAAAAATAGGTGCAATTGTGTAAACTTGTATTTTTGTGTAGCAAAAGTGCTAATCATCTAAAAGAATTAAATTCTCAATCCCTCATGGTTTGCAAAAGTCTAGAAGTATGTCAAAAACGAAATTCCTCTCCAATGTTCACCTTCTAAAAATAGAAAGTTTCAAGGCATGGGGCATGACTTCGAGAGTGATTTAAAAAAAAGAGAGTCCTCGGTGTCCTCGTCAACTCCTTTCCAACCTCGCATAATCTAAATCATGAATCTAAAAAAGAACTCGATGTCGGAATTAAATAAATCAAATAGCATAACTCATGCGAATAAATAAATAAAATAGTAAGGCATGCGATTTAGGTAGGAAAATTCCTAGCTGTTACAATTCTCTCCCCCTTAACAAGAATTTCGTCCTCGAAATTCGAAAACTTACCGAAAAGATCTGGGTAGCGCTCCTTGATATCAGCATCTACCTCCCACGTGGCCTCCTCCTCGGAGTGATTCAGCCACTGGACCTTGACCATAGGAATAGTCCGGTTGCGTAGCTTCTGATCCTGCCTGCCTAATATATGAACGGCTCGCTCCTCAAAAGTCATCTGTGCCGTCAACTGCAGGGGCTCAAAGCTCAACACATGCGAAGGGTTAGGGACATATTTCCTAAGCATGGAGATGTGGAAAACGTTATGCACGGACGCTAAGCTCGGGGGTAAAGCTACACGATAAGCTAATGTTCCCACTCTGTCAAGGATCTCGAAAGGTCCTATGTATCGGGGTGAAAGCTTGCCCTTCTTCCCAAATCTCATAACACCCTTCATCGGAGCGACCTTCACGAAGACATGCTCTCCCACTGTAAACTCTAGGTCTCTCCTCCTCGAATCGGCGTAACTCTTCTGTCGATTCTGGGCAGTCCTCATCCTCTCTCTGATCCTCATCACTGTCTCGGCCGTCTGCTGGACTATCTCAGGCCCCAACTCTGCTCGCTCTCCTATCTCATCCCAGTGAATGGGTGATCTGCACTTCCTCCCATAGAGTGCCTCATAAGGTGCCATACCGATGGAAGCCTGAAAACTGTTGTTGTAGGTGAACTCTACTAGAGGTAGTTTGGCTTCCCAACTCCCTTGGAAGTCGATAGCACACGCACGAAGTAGATCCTATAAGAAGCATGTAGACTCCCCCAAAATGCTGACGTGAACCTAGTATCTCTGTCTAATACGATCGAGACTGGAATCCCATGCAGCCTGACAATCTCCCGGATATACAATTCAGCGTACTGAGTCATGGTGAAC
>KV018342.1:286697-299263 GCA_001598015.1 Dorcoceras hygrometricum
TCCACTCCTACCCTCACGTCTAGATCTACGCTTTGGCTGCCAAATTCATGAAAAGTTTCTGTTAGAATATCAATCAAGTATCATATTCTGAATTTAAAACATCAAATCCTTTAGATCTACACACACACATTAATATTGCGAAGCCAAAGGAAACGAGGAGAATCCGTGACTCTCCTTCCATGACCGATCTCCCACCCTCACGACTCCACTCCTACCCTCACGTCTAGATCTACGCTTTGGCTGCCAAATTCATGAAAAGTTTCTGTTAGAATATCAATCAAGTATCATATTCTGAATTTAAAACATCAAATCCTTTAGATCTACACACACAAATTAATATTGCTTGAAAGATGCATCAAAGAATATTTGTACTTGCCTTAAACCTTGAAAAACTTACAACCAAGATGATGCTTGTTGGGAGGAGGATGGAGGAGCACCACTAGAACACACCAAAGGGGCGTTAGAAGCTTCAAAGGTGGATGAATCCTTGAGGAGAGGTGACAACCAAATATGAGCACAAGGGAGGGGAGGGGTGGCGGCTCAACTTGAAGCTTTAGGGTTGTGTTTCTTTTTTTTTTTTGAAATAGGAGGGCCGAAAATCTGATGGGAAAAGAGGGGAAGGGTTGGGTTTAGTTTTAAATAATAAGTGAGTGTTAAAGTTGCTAAACACAACTTAAAGAAGTGCTAAAATATTTAAATCCCCTTCCTACCTTGTAACTTTGGAAAATTAGTGTTAAAAATAGGTGCAATTGTGTAAACTTGTATTTTGTGTAGTAAAAGTGCTAATCATCTAAAAGAATTAAATTCTCAATCCCTCATTGTTTGCAAAAGTCTAGAAGTATGTCAAAAACGAAATTCCTCTCCAATGTTCACCTTCTAAAAATAGAAAGTTTCAAGGCATGGGGCATGACTTCGAGAGTGATTTAAAAAAAAGAGAGTCCTCGGTGTCCTCGTCAACTCCTTTCCAACCTCGCATCATCTAAATCATGAATCTAAAAAAGAACTCGATGTCGGAATTAAATAAATCAAATAGCATATCTCATGCGAATAAATATATAAAATAGTAAGGCATGCGATTTAGGTAGGAAAATTCCTAGGCGTTACATTAATATTAACAGCTAAATCGAGTTGTATGCTTCCTTACATTACATTAGTGCACATATATATGCTAAATGTGCATCATATAAACATTATATATTATTAAAATTTTTATTTCAAATTTAATAACATTTATTTTTGTATGTAAAGTATTGAGATAATGGATATGTCGTAAGATATCGAAAAAATGACATGAGAAATTTTTAAGTAAGTTATTATATTACTGCAGTTTAATTGTTACTTATTTGAAAAAATGATAAGGGTGAATGTAAATATTAATTAAAATAATCAATATAGTTATGTTAGGGTGTTTAGGCATTTTAAGATAGTACAAATTAATCAAATGATCCCAATGTAATGCAAATATTTTTGTTTTTAAAAGTATTAGTGTGCATAGAAAGAAGGGCGCGGTACAGTGGTTAGTGCTCCAGCTTCGAAAATTCTAGCTTGGGTTCGATTCTAGCAACGCACATTCAAAAACCTACGACCCGTCGGGCCGGTGTGGATATCAAAAATCGTAACTGGCCCGTGTCTCCATGATTCCGAGCCGGTTTCGGATCAAAACCCGTTGGCCCGATGTCTCCAGGCTTCGAAACTTCACCATTCCTGCATGCTCCATGCTGAGCACGGACTGAAAATGACCTGCAAAGCGTTGACAGATAGAGAAGCAGCCATTTCGAAGATTTGAAGGGTTAGGAAACGAAATATTTGCCAAAGAGTGCAACGAAATGCTTGAGTGCTCAGGGTTTATGTACGAACGAGGAGAGAGATAAAGGTTTTGATGCACACGTGTCATCTTGAGATTTAAAAGACATTTGAAATTCCAGAAGGATGACCTTCCGATTTTAAAATGAATTTGAAAAGGCAAACCAATCTCAACCGTTCGATTCAATATACCAATGCGGAAACACTTATTCAAATATCGTGATAATTATCACACTATAGATAATCTGGACCAGATCAGCACGGAGCTGACCAGCTCGGAGACAAACAAATGACTTTTGCATTATCTGTTTGAATTATGTATGTCCCCCCTGAACAAATGCATCAGAACACAATCAAGACATATCCAAGAGACCTAAAATGTTTCTAAATAAGAGAACTTAGTGTCGGGTAGAGGCTTGATAAAGATATAAGCTATTTGCTGATCTGTTGGAGCATGCTCCACCCTAACATTCTTTTTTAGCACATGGTCTCGAATGAAGTGATGTCTGATATCAATATGCTTGGTCGTGGAGTGCAGATGTCTTCGAAAAAGATCCTGACTTACAAAATAGGTTTTAGAATTTCTGACCCAATACACTTCAAAATCTGATGAATCTGTTTCTTCAGATCCATTAGGAGGTCCTTTGGCCAAGACCCATTTGACTTTTCAGTTTTTTTTAAAAAAGACAAATCCAAGAAAAATTCAACACATAGATGGCAAGCAACACGTAACTTTCCAAGGCAGCTCAAAAGCAACCTCATCCATAGACAACTCAAATGAAAAAGATTCTCAAAAAGAAACATTATTACAAAGAACATCTTTTCCAAGCATGTGAAGGACATCATCCTCAAAAGATGACAATAGCTCAAAAGTAAAAGATTCTAAAAAACTAGTGGAATGAAGACAACAGATCAAAAGCAAAAGATTCTCAGAAGCTAGTGGCCGACATAAAAAAGAAAATAGATTCGAATTCAAATGAAATATATCTCAAATACAAATTCAAATGCAATTTATGACTATTTAAGCTTTGCATGGTTTACATTCAAAGGCAGAGCGAATTTATATTACCTTATCTGAGTTTACATCTACGATCAGTGTGCTTTCTTCATCTACCATTGTAATACTTTATTGCTTTAAAAAAATTTCAAGTCTAATTATTTTCGTTTCTGTTATTCCAGTTTTCAATTTCAAAGAATGGTACAAAATTATAGCAATCGCCTATATTTTATACCTCAAAAAATTGAATAAATTCTTAAGAAACAAGAAGAAATTCTTGACACCTTAATAGAAATCCAAACAAAGGTCTAAAATCTGGAACATTTATCCAATTTCGGTAACAGGACTTCGGAAGGAAGGTTACCACCATCCTTTGGCACAGAACTCTTATTACATCAAAAAGGAAAAGTCAAAGTGGTACAAGAACCTTTAATCGATGAAAAAAAATAATCAATTTTATTAAAATGTCTCAGAAAGGCTATACATTGATGACAATTTTAGAAAGGATTGTCTCGAGTATCTAGAAGACCTTGCAAAATCTTTTGCAAATCTGAAGTCTTAGATTTAAAAATGAAAACAACAAGGATTGAACAACCTATTGTTCCAAGTATTACTCCCCATAATCACCAAGATCTAGTGTGGGATCCTATCATGAAAAGATGGGAGAAACCCAGAATGATTTTCAGGTTGGAGGAGAGTCCCATTATAACACCCGAAAATTTTCATACCTAAATCCCACACCTTAGTATTATTTCTATTCATAGTATTAATTTTATTTCATGATTTTACAATGAGATTTATTTGAATGATTTAACGATGATTTCTTTTAGACATTTTGTTTAGATATTTCGAGGCCGGACAAGAGGAGATGGAAACAACGAGGTAAAGATGATTTTTTTTTATAAAATTTATTCATGAGATTACTCGCTATGCCTTAGAAGATTTTGTTAGAGTAGATGCCCAACTAGCCAACTTGTGGCTTGTGGGTTCTCATTGACTCTTTGTAAAACGATCTTTATTTATGAAATTCGTATTGTTTTATGGCATTCTTTATCTTCATTATTTTATAATTTTAACAATTGTGTTGGATAAAGACCTAGAATGCACCATAGTGTATGTTAGATGTGATAGTGGATATGATGGCTATCATGAAACACATCTAATAGTCACTGTGTATTCTGAACTCGTTCCAAGTCGATTGGGCCGTCAAAATGAGGATAAGGCCGCCCGAGCTTGAGACTAGCATCTGCGATGTGAAGTACCATGTTTCATTGGTAGGGAACATTGTGATGTTCTGAGCATGCAGATGGATAGTGACCTGGTGATCTATCGAACTACCCTCGTTTGGACATTCCAAGTGGTTACCATTTGTCGAGTGGATAAGTCCGAGGTCTTGGTTGTATAGATTAGCCCTCACTACTCGAAACGTCATTGAGACTCTACATGATAGGTGCCTCACTTTGACCCGTTTACCGACTCAGTTGGGGTCATTAGGTGGCGGGATTGGGTGAGATCCCGATGCATGTAGGAGTCGATGCTTCGTTGTCGAGGATTCATCACTCGCCTTTGTGCGTGTATATCCTATGCTATCTGAGGAGATAATAGTGTGATAAATCTCTAGCCAGAGTACTAGATGTGTTTTAGGTAAATGGGTTTACCTAGTAACACACGCGATGTCACTATTTGATCTTCGAGATGTATGCATGGTTATTGGATCTCTAGCGACTCTCGATTTACCAATGGTCGTTGATCTGATCGGGATATATGTGTTGAAAGGACCGTACTGTACGCTAACCATGACCAACTGGTTCTTGCAGACACTATCAATGATACCTATGGGATCATGGGGCGATGTTGCTAGGCGCTTTACCATGATCCGATGGGCTAGTCCGAAAATGTATTTTCGGAGTCACACATGTTGTGGGCCCACGGCTAGCTGTATCCCTGAACCATTGGGGGTCACACAAGTACTAATTTCACGATTCTCGCATGGAGACTGAGCTCAATTTGTTGAGAATAGGATGAGGAAGGATGGAAGTGCGACTTCCTAAAAGTCAACAGGGGTCAAAATGCAATTTCCCCAAAGTTTGGGCTAGTTTGACTATCCTTGAAACTTGGAGGGGCTAAACTGAAATTTTGGACTAGGTGGTCTGAAAATTGTTTTCGCATCGTAATACTCAGTTTTGTAAACTTTGTAGATCGATCCGATCTGATCGTCGATCGGGATTATGATGAAGCCAGTGATAGACTTGAACCGAATGTTCATATGGACCTGGGCCCGCCCCAGGCCCATTGGGCTGGTCCAAGCCCATCACATGTCTATATATATATATATATATGTGCTAGGCTAGGGTTACAAAAACAACAACTCTACACTCCAAACCCTAGAGCACTAGCCGCCCCTCTCCCACCATTCTCCCTCACGGCCGCCGCCCACCTTGCGCCGCCGCCCGCCACCGTCCGTTGCCGTCGTGGTTGGACTTGTTCCGACCACCTCGACGAGGAGATTCCATCCGTGATAAATTCGTCACATTTTCTAGTGCAGACTGATGAAGGAGTCGTGATTCCAGTCGTGGACCGTATTAGGAGAACGACAACCGCCTACCGTTGAAGTGCCGATTTTCTCGTGAAATCGGTCGGAGCCAGGCGCCTAGACGCCAGCAAGGTACCAATCTAAAACACCCTATGGATGTTTTATTGCCTTTATTATTATGTATTGACCGTTTCCGGTGCAATTTTTTAAATCCGCCGCTGCGCCCCGGGAACGGGATCCGGATCCGCCGCTGCACCAACAGTGGTATCAGAGCTTTGGCTCGGATCTGTCAATACATAATTTTGTACCTGAAAAATTTTTTTTTTCCGGCTGCCAGCGCCGCCGCGCGCATCGTGCGCACTGTAGCTGCGCGCAGCGTGCGCTATCGTGCGCACTGTAGCTGCTCGCAGCGCCCGCGCGCTGGCCTGCGGGAGTTGCGCCCGTTGGCCGGCCACTGTGTGCGAATGTCATGCACGGTGTTGCGCGGCGCCTGCCGCCCACCTGCGAGCGCATTGCGCGCAGGTGGCCGCCCCCGTGCGTACGCATTGCGCACGAGGACGCTCGCAGCGTGTGGCAATGTGCTGCACGCGCGGCGTTGCGACGGATGTTTTGACTTCTAGGGTTTGTTTCGGGCCTGTCCCGGACGGCCCGAGGGGTTTTCGGGCCAATATTTGATATTGGGCCATTTTGGTCGGACAAAAATTAATTTTTGGAATTTTTGAGATTTTGGGCCTAAAATTGTTTTAAGCCCAATTTGATGCAATTAAATTGACAAAATAAGATTTTACTTATAAAATATGATTTTATATTTAAAATATGATTTTGTTGGAAAATTATCAAAGTTGATTTGATTATTTTATTTATGTCAATTATTTGAATTGAGTATGTTTGGGATGATCGAGAGTCGTGCCCAATGTGTTAGGTGTATGCTAGGTTTTACAAATTTTTGGTTGAAAAATTGTTGATATCATTTTCAAAGTGGGCCTGGTTTATGGCCCGTTCCCACCCCTTTAAAATTGTATCCCTATTTGTTATGGTTATTTAAATGTTAATATTAGACTTAATGGGAGGACTTTTTGAAGATGGTGGAGATGATGATCAAAGATATTGAAGACCGAAGATTTGTAAAACAGGAAGCTAATGTAATAGGATTGTATTTGCATACTGCATTTCACCTAGGACTGGACCTAGATCCGTGCTTGGCAACCACGTATCGCATAGCTCTCGCTTATCGATCATCCCAATTGTATATGCGATATATATATCTGTTGAATCCGCATTTTAAATTTGATTTAAAATTATTGAGACCTAATTTCAAAATTAAAATCCCTCATTTTAAATTTGATTTAAAATTTATATCAAGATTAAATGTTTATTCAAAAACTAAGGGAATTTAAATTTGTTTAAAATTTCCTACCTTCCATCAACAATGAGTGTACGTCGATGCTGCCCGTATACATGGCCTGGCTCATATTATTGAGGGGGTTATGTATACCGAAAAGCTGTGCACGTCATTGACACTCGCTGTGAGTTGGTTGGAACTCCGTTTAACGTTGGCTCCTATTATTGGGGATGTTAAGGGGACCGTCCTTCACAACTTAACATTGATGGGTCATCTTGACACGTGATAGTAATCGGCGTCATATTATTGGGCCCTTACTGGACGTGAGGTAAATACATGGAGGTTGCACCTGTTGCAATTGGGCTCTACCTTTTGAGGATTATGGTTGGCTGATATTATTCGGGACCATTATTTCTTGATTGGACTCTGTGTACCCACTAAGGAAACTTGCTTTCTCGATTTCATTAGATGGTGGTGAAATCGTTAAAATAGTGGGAGGGTAATTCATAAAACTAAATGACCTTGTTTTATGTCTTAGCGTCTTTCATAAATAGTCTGTGATGCATGTCTGTTTTCTTTTCAGTATAAACTGCTATTACAACGTCTTCAATCAAAAATCCACTTGCTGCTATATTGGATAGAAACAAGTTCACTGGTTTGAACTACCAAGATTGGCTTCGAAACCTCAAGATTGTCTTGGCTTCGGAGAAACTTCTCTACACGCTAGAGAAGACTCCTCCGAAGGAAGCCCCTGCCGATGCCAGTCCTGAGGAACTGGAAAAGCTGGACAAATGGTGGGACGACGAGCTTAAGGCACGGTGCTATGTGATAGCATCAATGTCTAATGAAATGCAGCGGCGTTTTGAGAAGACGGAGTATGCTGCTGGCATACACCTTCATCTCAAGGAGCTGTATGGGGAGAACTCTCGGACTGAGAGGTTCACTACTGTCAAGGAGCTCATGACGAGCCGCATGCGCGATGGGACTTCGGTCCGCGAGCATGGGGTTCGTATGATTGGACTCATTGAGAAGCTAGTGGGCCTTGATATCACACTTTCACATGAGCTGTCTGTGGATCTGCTTCTCCTCTCTCTCCCTGCTGCATTCGACCCCTTTGTGGTCAACTTTAACATGAAAAAGCTGGAAGCCACCCTTGAAGAGGTGGTGAACATGCTTGTTGTGTTCGAGGGGACCATAAAGAAGGACAAGCCCGTCCTCCTTATGGGCTCTTCTTCCTCTACGAAGAAGGGACCCAAACACAAGGACATGAAGCGTTCTGCCCCTGCGAAGGAGGAAAATCCCGCCAAGAAGCCAAAGGCAAGGACTTCCAAGCCAAATAAATCTGAGGATGTTTGCCACCACTGCCACAAGCCTGGGCACTGGAGGAGGGACTGCAAGGAGTACCTCGAGCAGTTGCGAACTGCAAAAGGTATGTTATATATGTGGATCTCATATCTGCAATGATTTGCAGGTAATGACAAGAAGCCGGCGTCTTAGAGAGGGTGAGACCCACTTGAGACTTGGCAACGGAGCAAGGGTTGCTGCTGTAGCTATAGGAGATGTTTATTTATTTCTGTCTTCAAATTTTAAATTGTTATTGAGAAACGTTTTATTTGTTACCGAATTAATAAAGAACATTATTTCTGTTTCTATGCTTGATAGTGATGGATATTCTTGTCATTTTTCCAATTCGATTTGCAATATATACAAGAATGAATGTTTGATTGGAATTGGGGAACGCGAAAACGATCTATACACCTTAAAATTAAAAGAAGTTCCAACTCGCGATGTGGGAACACATACAACAACTATTAAAAGGAAAAACAATAGCTTGAACCCGGCACAACTTTGGCACGCTAGGCTAGGTCATGTTTCCTTGAATAGGAAGAACAAGTTGGTTAGGAGTGACATGTTTGATATGTCTGACATTAACTCCCTACCGACTTGTGAGTCTTGTCTCAAGGGAAAAATAACTAAACAACCCTTCACGGGAAAGCCTGAACGTGCTCAAGGCCTATTGGATTTGATCCACACTGATGTGTGTGGCCCACTTAGCATTGGTACTAAGTACGATCACACATACTTCATCACCTTTACCGATGATCACTCTAGGTATGGGTACTTGTACTTAATGAAGCACAAGTCTGAATCCTTTGAAAAGTTCAAAGAATTCAAGGCTGAAGTAGAAAATCTGTTGGGAAAAGTATTAAAACACTTCGATCCGATCGAGGTGGAGAATACTTGAGTGTCGAGTTTCAAGACTATCTTAAAGAGAATGTGATTCTCTCACACGTGGACCCCTCCGGCCACACCACAACTCAATGGTGTAGCGGAGCATCGTAATCGAACCTTGATGGACATGGTTCGATCTATGATGAGCTTCACTGAGATTCCTACCTCGCTTTGGGGCTATGCGCTCGAAACGGCGATAATGTTGTTGAACAATGTCCACACGAAGGCGGTGGATAAGACTCCATATGAGATATGGATGGGCAAGCCACCCAAATACTCATACATGAGAATTTGGGGATGTCCTGCTTACGTGAAGAAGACAGTGGGAGATAAGCTGGATAATAGATCCATCGTATGTTACTTCATTGGGTATCCAAAGAATTCTATTGGATACTACTTCTACTATCCCAATGAAACAAAAATGTTTGTTTCTAGAAATGCTACCTTTCTGGAAAGGGAGTTTCTAGTTGATAGAAAAGGCAAGATAGTAGAACTCGAAAAGGTTCGAGAACCATCTGAAGTACCAAGTGAATCTCCCGCACCACAAGAGCCAATACCAGAAATGGTCGCACCTAGGAGATCTGAAAGGGTTCTTAGGGCTCCTGTTAGATATGGTTTCCTCCTTGAAGATGATCAAAGTGATCAAACTATTGGATGTGATCCAAGAACTTTCAAGGAGGCAATTTCCGATGCTGATTCTAATTTGTGGCTTGAAGCAATGCAATCTGAGATTGACTCGATGCATTCAAACCAAGTTTGGACTCTTGTTAACCCTCCCGAAGGAATAGTTCCTATTGGGTGTAAATGGATATACAAGAGAAAACTTGAGCCTGATGGAAAGGTACTGACCTACAAGGCACGACTGGTCACGAAAGGTTACACTCAAAGGCAATGTGTTGACTATGATGAAACCTTTTCACCAGTCGCAATGTTCAAGTCAAATAGAATCCTACTAGCCATAGCCGCATGGTACGACTATGAGATATGGCAAATGGATGTGAAAACTACGTTCCTTAATGGAAACATTAAGGAAGAGATCTATATGACGCAGCCTGAGAGATTCACATCTGTAGGAAGTGAGCATAAAGTATACAAACTTCAGAGATCGATCTACGGTCTCAAACAAGCATCGAGAAGTTGGAATCTGAGATTTGATGTGAGACCTGGAAAGTTGATTAAGATTAATTTGTTGGAATTAATAGGATTTTAGAGATTTCTGGTGGTTCAGATCTCTGTTTGGATGTTTTGTTTGCATTTTCGGGTCAGTTTTCACATTTAGAGCATTTCTGGAAGTTTTCATATTTTTGGTATTTTGTGGTGAAATCTGGTTTTGTTGTGGGAGCTGGTTTCGTGGTGAAAGCTGGTCGATTTGGTGAAATCCAGTCGTAGCGTGTTTTGGTAGCGCGAGGTTCCTAAACGCCGTCGTTTTAGTGAAATCTGGATGCGTTGTGTTAAGTGAAAGCTGGTAGCGTGTTTGTATATAGCTGCTGCATTATTTTGTTTGTTGAGGGCAAACGACAGCGTTTCGATAAGTTTGCGCGACGTCGTTTGGATTTTGCGACTGGTACCAGCTGTGAAGATTTGTTCGCATGTGTGTCGACTGGTTGTCCAGCTGAGAGTAGATGTCAACGATGGTCAACTCTACTGTAGCTTGCGTCTGGTTTCCTGTAGCTTGCGGATAGTATTGCGTGAGGGTTATCGATCGGATTTGATGACGTCAGCTATGCGACTCCGTTTTATTAAGTTGGAACGCAGCGTTTTGATGCAACGTCTGGTATCAACTTTTTAGTGTTATACAATCCAGCTTTTGGATTTGAGAACCAACCGTTGGTTTTAGGCGACCAGCTGGTGGCAAGATTTGATGACTTAAGCGGTGCGACGTCGTTTTGTTAAGTCGCTGCGACACCGTTTTGATTAACGTTGTTTGAGTTTCAGCAGTTGGTTTCTTTGCATCTGCTGGTTGTATTTTTAGCGTGCGTCGACTGGTTTTGTCGGTGGATGATTTTAACCAGATTTTACGCATGTATTTATTGGAACGCAGCGTTTTGATGCAACGTCTGGTATCAACTTTTTAGTGTTATACAATCCAGCTTTTGGATTTGAGAACCAACCGTTGGTTTTAGGCGACCAGCTGGTGGCAAGATTTGATGACTTAAGCGGTGCGACGTCGTTTTGTTAAGTCGCTGCGACACCGTTTTGATTAACGTTGTTTGAGTTTCAGCAGTTGGTTTCTTTGCATCTGCTGGTTGTATTTTTAGCGTGCGTCGACTGGTTTTGTCGGTGGATGATTTTAACCAGATTTTACGCATGTATTTAAGGAAGACTTGGTCTTCGATTTTAAGCACCAGATCCCATACTTAGCGAAATATTATCTTGGTTGTCGACCTTTGTTCTTCGAACCCTAGTACTATTCACCGTGAGCTTTTCCGGTGAATTCCCATCGTTGCCGGCCTTTGTTTGATACGTGCGAGGTAGCGTTTGACTCCTCTCGAGAAGCTATTCCTTTCTATACCATTCTTGGAGGCTGGTGTTGGCTAGATCTAGATCGCGAAGTTGATGCCTTCGGCCGTGTGTTGTGTCGTCGAGGTAGAACTTCGAATTGTTGTTGAGATCTTAGTATTAGCCTTTGTTTAAGCTTCCTGTTTAGTTGTATGGGTGAATTGTTGCTGGTTGAGCGTGGCTCCCAGCCGTGAGCTTCTGATAGCATCCCTGATATTATTCTTCGTTGTTTAGCAGGTTTTAACCAGATTTCTTGGGATTTACTTTGTGGTAATTGTTGAGTAAAATTGAGGTACGGATCTTGAGCTTGTAATTCAGCGTGGAACCTGGCTTGGATAAATTGTGAGATGGCTGTGTTTGGATTGCTGGGTGATGTTGTTTCTCTGTGTGAGAGCTGTGTATGCTTACCGTGTGTAATTTTTGTGTTGCATATGGTTATATGTCTGTTGTTTCAGCATGTTGCATACACGCATTCCATTCAGCTATTACAGCCTTTGTTCGTTGTTGTTTCTCTGTTTTCTTACCAGGATGCGAGGGCGAGCGGTGATTCTGCACTCTCATTTCCCCTATGCGCCGAGTGGCTAGCTACCACAGTTCATAGGTTGGGTTGTTGATGCATCTGGTAAGGGTGGGAGAGTAGGGGTGAGTGGGTAGCACTCACATGTCCTACACTCACCGTGGCCACATATTCTGTGGCAGATTCCGTTGAGCTGTTGTCTCCTTTCTCATGCATAGCATCTGCATTTTATTCTTGTTGTTTACTGCTGTTTTATAGTTGCTCTCCGTACTGGGGTTTGACCCCATGTCCCTCTGGGGCTTGGTTGTTTTCCTTGTTTGTGTTGTTTTCAGGGAACCCAGATTTTACAGCTGGTCGTGGTTTTAACCCAGCTGGTGGTGCCCCAGGAGGTGGTTGATTATCCCAGTTTCGTATAGCATATTAAGCTCTCCGTACTGGGGTGTGACCCCATGTCCCTCTGGGGCTTGGTTGTTTTCCTTGTTTGTGTTGTTTTCAGGGAACCCAGGTTTTACAGCTGGTCGTGGTTTTAACCCAGCTGGTGGTGCCCCAGGAGGTGGTTGATTATCCCAGTTTCGTATAGCATATTAATATGTATCAGTTGAGTTATCCAGGGGATGCCCTGTGCTTCGTTGTTGTATCCAGT
>KV018342.1:314640-332523 GCA_001598015.1 Dorcoceras hygrometricum
CTGAACCATTGAGGGTCACACAAGTACTGGTTTCACGATTCTCGCATGGAGACTGAGCTCAATTTGTTGAGCATATGATGAGGAAGGATGGAAGTGCGACTTCCTAAAAGTCAACAGGGGTCAAAATGCAATTTTCCCAAAGTTTGGGCTAGTTTGACTATCCTTGGAACTTGGAGGGGCTAAACTGCACATGTTGTGGGCCCACAGCTAGCTGTATCTCTGAACCATTGAGGGTCACACAAGTACTGGTTTCACGATTCTCGCATGGAGACTGAGCTCAATTTGTTGAGCATATGATGAGGAAGGATGGAAGTGCGACTTCCTAAAAGTCAACAGGGGTCAAAATGCAATTTCCCCAAAGTTTGGGCTAGTTTGACTATCCTTGAAACTTGGAGGGGCTAAACTGCAATTTTGGACTAGTTGGTCTGAAAATTGTTTTCGCATCATAATACTCAGTTTTGTAAACTGTGTAGATCGGTCCGATCTGATCGTCGATCGGGATTATGATGAGATGCCACGGTGATAGACTTGAACCGAATGTTCATATGGACCTGGGCCCGCCCCAGGCCCATTGGGCTGGTCCAAGCCCATCACATGTCTATATATATATATATGTGCTAGGATAGGGTTACAAACACAACAACTCTACACTCCAAACCCTAGAGCACTAGCCGCCCCTCTCCCTCCATTCTCCCTCATGGCCGCCGCCCACCTTGCGCCGCCGCCCGCCGCCGTCCGTTGTCGTCGTGGTTGGACTTGTTCCGACCACCTCGACGAGGAGATTCCGTACGTGATACATTTGTCACGTTTTCTAGTGCAGACTGACGAAGGAGTCGTGATTCCAGTCGTGGATCGTATTAGGAGAATGACAACCGCCTACCGTTGAAGTGCCGATTTCCTCGTGAAATCGGTCGGAGCCAGGCGCCTAGATGCCAGCAAGGTACCGATCTAAAACACCCTATGGATGTTTTATTGCCTTTATTATTATCTATTGTCCGTTTCCGGTGCAAATTTTTAAATCTTCCGCTGCGCCCTGGGAACGGGATCCGGATCCGCCGCTGCGCCAACAGATTTGATAGTAGCAAAATTTTAAAGTCAATTTTTTAAAGCTATTTTCAAAGTTAATTATGTGGGATCAGAGAATTCATTTATTTATTTTATTTTAAAAGAGGAGTAGTACTTTTATAAATTAATTATCAACTTCCAAATTAAATATTTTTATTTGTTGATTAGTATTTTATTTAGTAAATTAACAACTCTTACTAATTAACTAGGATTTTATTTATTTAAGTAACAACTTTTATAAATTATGTTAAGATAAATTTATAAGTTTTGGTAATGACATAAATAAGATAAAGAACACATAAACAAGATAAAGAACGGAATATAAGACTCAGGTTTGGACGATAAGTAATCGGGTTCTATCAGATTTGGATTAGAAGTTTTCGGGTCAGATCCGTTTAGATTTGGATTAGAAGTTTTCGGGGACTCAGATCCGTTTAGATTTGGATTAAGCGTCTTATTCAGATCAGATCAGAGTATTTCAGATTAGAGCGTTTTAGAACAGTTCAGAGGCTTACATGACGATTTTAGATCAGAGCTTATCGGGTTAGTTTAGAAGGTTCAGAACAGATCAGATCAGAGGATATCAGTTCAGTTCAGAGACTTCTATAACAGAACAGATCAGATCAGATGTTTGTAAGGAACAAAACTGGGTTAGTAATCGTTTTGATTGCTCGTATGCAGTTCAGATCTCAGCAGCAGTGAAAGCTGATATTATCGAAGAGAGGGATTTCAGATTTGATAAAGATACAATTAAAGAGAGAAAAAGGGAGAAATTCGTGAAGGAGAAAGATCTGAAAGCTCATATGTATATGTAAGCAGCTTTGAGTTCAGAGCCAAAGAAGAATTCATATCCGAACAGATTTCAGATTTTAGCTTCAGATCTAAATAGTTATGTACTCCAGGTGATTCAACGATCGAGATTAAAGCGTATAAAACCTGTAAGAAAAAGTTGACTAAAGAGATTCAAGATCAGAGCTATTTGGAGTATATCGTACAGAACACAGAGTTGGTTCAGTCGATGTTTACCTATTTTGGTATAAAGTTTGCTAAAGCTCTGACAACAGCCGACAAACCTCTACACAAGAATTAATGGCGCAATTAATGCTCTGTATGATGAAGATACTCAAAAATGGTTTGTGTGTACTGGCTCATTAAATAACCATTGAAGATGGATGCATATAAATAGCTGAAGAGATTCAAGCGAGAAAGCTCCGCTCTCAGTCGATTTACAATCTCCGTCTCTCTGGTTCTTCGTGCATCGTTCGGGAAAAATCTTTCAAGTCAAAAACTATTTGATATCCCAGCTCTCAAATCTCTAAGAACATCCTTGAAGCTTTTCGTGCTTAAACAGAAACATTATCTTAGAGATTTCCTTCTGGTTTTACATTAGAAATCGAGTCTCATTGTATAAGAAACCAGAATTTTACATACTATGTTAGTGTTGTATTCGTTGAGATATTCAAAATAGAGTCTGTAACGAACTTGCTATATCAAGCAGTTCGAAAATACTTGTATTTGTAATCAGCAGAGGAGTCTGCATAGATTTGGATTACTAGGAGTTCACTTTAAGCGAGTCTTAAGTGATTGGGTGTTTGCAGAAGCTGTAACCATCGAGTGAAACCTTCCTGAAAAGGAAGAAGGGGAGACGTAGGATATTGATATCCGAACTTCCAGAAACAAACTCTTGACCCTATTTTACTAGCATCATTATTTATTTACTGTTCACTGTTTAATCGGTTTCTTTCCGCACATTTTTTTTAATCGAGAAAACAGATTTGAACTGAAAGCCTCAAATCTGGTCATTCAGATTTGAGTTAAGCATAGACTTGTAAAACGTTTTAAAAGGATTTGAAATAGAAAAATTGAAGGAGTTTATTCAACCCCCCTGCCTTCTGAACTCCTGGGCTTATTTTGATACTATTTTCAATCATATTGATCCTATCAATTGGTATCAGTGCCTTGTCATCTCAGTTATTGAACAGTTTGATCTTCTGCGCTTATCATTCAATATGTCTACTTCTCACAATAAACTTTTTTTGTTTTCTAAGGAGGAGTAAGATGATTGGAAGATCAGGATGCAAGCCCATCTAGCCGCTCAGGATGATGACATGTGGTTTGTCATAACAGATGGACCCATGAAGATTATGAAAGCGAACACGACGATGACGATTACTACTGGTGCTCCACAGTGGATAGAGAAAACCACACTGGAGTACACACCAGAGGATAAGAAGAATCCAACCTGGACAATGTAGAAAAGGACATACTATACAAGACGTTGGAAAAAAAATGTTCAGTGAGATAAAGACCTGCGCTACAGCAAAAGAGATTTGGGAGAAACTGACTCAGCTCCGCGAAGGCAACGATGAAACAAAAGAAAACAAGCTGACGGTTGCCCAGCAGAAGTATGAATCTATCAAGATGAGAGAAGGCGAGACGATGACAGAATTTGATGAGAGATTCAGCTCCATCGTGATTGAGCCGACAAGTCTTGGCAAAGAATTTACAAACAGAGAACTGGCTCTTAAGGTGATGAGAGCTTTGCCAAGGGAATGGGATGTAAAGACGATGGCGATGCGTGAATCGAAAGATCTGATTAAGCTGGAACTCCATGATCTGTTTGCAAATCTTAAAGCCTATGAGTTCGAGCTGGAAACCAGATAAGAGGCTGAGCCATCAACCTCACAACCCACAAAGGCTCTTGCTGCTATAGTGTCAGAACAAAGCTCACCGAGCAAGACAACAGAGCAAATAAGAAACGACGCCATTTTCCTCTTCGTAAAGAAGTTTGGGAAATTTATGAGAAGATATCACAACCCTTCTTTTAATTATAACAATGCTCATAAATCTGAAAATATTTCTACTGATCAAAATTGTTATAACTGTGGCAGACTAGGGCATTTTGCAGCTGATTGCAAGAAGCCTAAGAAAGATGACAAGCGGTCATCAGAGAAAAGAAGAAACAGATTTGAGAATAGGCCCAACAAGAAGAATGATCGGAAGGTAGTTGTTGCTGAGGAGAGAAACAGAAATTGGGCGGACTCAGATTTTGAATCAACATCAAGCAGCTCATCGAGTGAGAGTGAGAAGGAAGAAGTCCACTGCTTGATGGCCAACCAAACTACTGAAGATGAGGTATTCGACTTCTCTAACAGTGAATTTACACGAGAGGACTTCATCAATGCACTTAATTAAATGGTCCATGAGTACAGAAAGCTGTCTCAGACATTCTAGGAAATTAAAGCTGAAAACAATGGTTTGAAAAATAGTTCAGCTGAACCAAGCACTGCTCATATTGGGGTCTCTGATAGTTTAGAAACTGAGTTGAGTAAGCTGAAAATTGAGAATGATTCTTTCAGAGCAAAGTCCTGTGAGCTCTCATATGAGAATGAAAGATTAAATCATGTGATGAGTTCCTGGACTAAGTCTTCGGTTTCCTTAAGTAAGCTGCATGAGATCCAGAAGCCATTGAATGAAAAATCTAGCTTAGGTTTCAGCTTTGGTGAAAGCAGCTATGAGGAAACATGTACTCAATAAGATCTATCTAGTGACAAATTCAACAAAATGAATTTTGTCGAAACCAGTGTGATACATAATGTTTGTAAGTCGGTCAAGTACAATGACCAGTTCATTGGACAGATGAACCGTAAGGGCAAAAATGGTATTGGTTACACCAAGCCTGAGAACTGTAAGCCCAGCTGGCTAACGAACAGACTTGAGAAGGATAAGGCGAAAGCTGTACCTAAGTCGTCTATTCTGAACCAGCTAAGGCGTGGTTCAACGAAGGCTAAATGGATAAAGGTTCAGCCCAAGCGTGATTTGAGTGGTAAAAGTACAAAACCAAAGCTCAACAGATCACACAAGATTTCAGCACGAACCCTTGTGGACAGCCATACTGGGAAAACTGTTAAGGTAATTCAAGTATGAGTCCCGAAAGGGATAACCCGATCTGGACCCAAGTGAAATTGGGTACCAAAAGTTTATTTTTATGATTGCAGGATAACAGGTACACAGCTTCGGAGGACTCAAACAAATGGTATCTGGATAGCGGGTGTACGAGGTACATGACTGGCAATCCAAAGCTGTTATCAGATCTGACGCCACACAAAGGACCAAGAATTGTCTTTGGTGACAACTCACACGGTAACACTGTGGGTAAGGGTAAGCTTACCCATGGTAACCTTTCAATTAATGATATACTTCTTGTTGAAAATCTGTGTTACAATCTTATTAGTATAAGTTAGCCGTGTGACAATGGTTACACAGTTAACTTTCAAAAGAACACGTGCACAGTTCAGAATCCAGATGGTCTGACAGTATTAGTAGGAAATAGATCTGGGAATACCTACACAGTGAATTGGTCAGAGCATATGGGATCTGAACAGATTTGCTTAGCAGCTGACTCTTCCAAGAGCTGGTTGTGGCACCAGAGAATGAATTATATGAATTTCAAAACACTTTCCAAACTGATTAAGCTTGATTTGGTTTCTGGTATGCCCAAAATAAATTTTTCAAAAGACAAGATTTGTTCAGTATGTCAGCTGGGAAAACGTATTCGTTCTAATTTTAAAAATAAAAGCGATAATAGTTCTGCCCGAAGCTTGGAGCTTTTACATATGGATCTTTTTGGTCCAATACTCGTAATCAAATTAGGGGGAACACAATATACCCTTGTTGTTGTTGATGATTTTTCGAAATTTACATGGGTGATATTTTTAAAATCAAAAGATCAGACCGCTGACCAGCTGATAAAGCTTTTAAAACATTTACAAAATGATAAATCTTGTACTGTCAACCGGATAAGAAGTGATCGAGGTACTGAGTTTTTAAATCTAAAACTATCCTCTTATCTGGAAGACATTGGAATAAAGCATGAGCTTTCAGCAGCTAGAACTCCTCAGCAGAACGGGTTAGCTGAGAGGAGAAATCGTACTTTAAAAGAAGCTGCTCGAACTATGATTGATGATTCCGACATTTCTCAAAAATTCTGGGCTGAAGCAGTTAACACATCTTGCTACACTCAAAATAGATCGATGATTAATAAGAATCATGGCGTTACCCCATATGATATCTGGAGTGACAAGAAACCTGACATATCTTATTGCAGGGTGTTTGGATGCAGATGTTTCATTCATAACAATGGCAAAAAACATCTAACTGCCTTCGATGCTAAATCTGATGCAGGTATATTTCTTGGATACTCAGTCGTGAGCAAATCTTACAGAGTGTTTAACAACCGGAGCTTGACGATTGAAGAATCGGCACACGTCTTCTTCGATGAGACCAGCTTTCGATCCAGTTCAGCTGCTGCTTAAAATGACTTGTGTTCACATCTGGAATCAACCAGCTTTGATGACTCAAGTGATGACATGGCACAAATTCGATATTCAGCTGATAACCAGCCAGAACTGGACACACCACATGATGACATCTCGAATGCGCAAGCAGATCTGACAGGTAACACAGAAGTCATTGATTTGAATAATGTTGACCAAGTGCAAGAACAGATCGCAACCAGTGTGCCAGCTGCTGGAGATGATGGAACGACTATTGCACAAGATGCTGCACAAGCAGATGATACAATCTATCAAGAGGTATACAGACCAGCTTCAGATACACAAGCTAACAACAAAAATTATCATTTGGTATCAAATGAAGCAATACAGCCAGACATCCAAGATGAACAGGGAGAAAATCCATTCGGATCTGATCTTCAGTGGAATATAAATCATCCACCTGAGTAGATCATAGGTAATGTACATTCTCCTGTTCGCACACGAGGCCAGCTTATGCATGAGTACTTCAATTCAGCATTCATTTCACATATAGAACCTAAGCTGATAGAAGAAGCCTTAGCAGACCCGAGCTGGATATATGTTATGCAAGATGAACTTAGTCAATTTAAGAGAAACAATGTATGACAGTTAGTTCCTCGACCTACTAATCATTCAGTTATAGGAACTAAATGGGTCTCTAGGAACAAACTTAATGAGGATGGTATTGTTATTAGAAACAAGGCTAGACTGGTAGCTCAAGGTTTTAGACAACTAGAAGGAAAAGATTTTGATGAAACCTTTGCTCGTGTAGATTAGAGGCTATCCGCATGTTTCTTGCATATGATGCATTCAAAGACTTCAAAGTCTTTCAGATGGATGTAAAGAGTGCATTTCTAAATGGAATCTTAACTGAGGAAGTGTATGTTGCAACCTCCTGGCTTCGTAAATCATACATAAGATCACGTCTATAAACTGGATAAAGCTCTAACGGGTTGAAACAAGTACCCAGAGCTTGATATGAAACACGTTCGAAATTTCTCATTGATCATGATTTCGTAATAGGCACAGTTGATAAGACTTTATTCAAATTTGTTAAAAATGAGCATGTTCTTTTGGTACAAATATATGTTGATAATATTATATTTGGGTCAAATAACCCCAAATTGTGCCAGAAGTTTTCAAAACTGATGCAGGAAAAATTTGAGATGAGCATGATGGGAGAGCTGACGTTCTTTCTAGGCTTACAAGTCAGACAACTTGAGAATGGAATATTCATCAATCAAGCTAAGTATACGAAAGAACTGCTGAAGAAGTTTGTAATGGAAAATAGTTCAGCAGCGGCTACCCCGACGAGTGCTTCAATCAAACTGGATAAAGATGAAGTTGGAACTGCAATGGAGGTATCTTTGTATCGCGGTATTATTGGCTCATTTCTATACTTGACTGATAGCAGACCAGACATCATGTTTGCTATCTGTATGTGTGCTAGATTTCAAGCCGAGCCTAAACAATTGCATTATATTACATTACAAAGGATTTTAAAATATCTGAAAGGAACTTCCAATGTGGGTCTTTGGTATCCCAAAGACTCCAGCTTTCAACACCAGCTTAAAGACTACGGCATTGATGCTTCTGAAACTCTTTTTTTCTGTGACAACACCAGTGCCATAGCCATCACTTAGAACCTGCATTCAAGAACAAAGCACATAGACATAAGGCATCATTTCATAAGAGATAACGTGCTTAAGAAGGACGTCCGGCTGGAGTATGTGTCAACAGATCAGCAAGTTGCTGATATCTTCATGAAACCTCTACCATACGCTAAGTTTTCATATTTTTGAAATATTCTTGGTCACTTAGAATTGCCTTAATCTATTGTTGTGCGAGATTTTGCAGGTTGAACAACTTTAGTTTACCTTAGCTTTGGGTCTTCTGTTCAGGTGGAACGAAGGAGAACCACATATTTGGTAAACTTCAGATTTGGGAGAACCTCAGCTTTAGGGGGACCAATAGATCAGAGTTAATAAGTGCTGAGTCAGCTGAATACGTATGATCTGAATCTATTCAGCTTACGCATATATACAACTGATACTTATGTGTGATCTGATCTGAAAGTACCCTAGCTGATATATTAAAAAGATCAACGGTTGTGATGAATTCAAAATGGAACTTCTATTTTTACTTTTAACCATACGGGTTAAAATTTCAAAACCTTTTCAAATTCTGATCGCACCATCAGATGATTGACACATGTGTTTTCATCATGCGAAACGTCACATCCACACTATAACTTGTACATTTTCGTATTCTTCTCTCTTTTATACGACATTTACATTCTCTCTAACACTTACCTTGAGAAATATTATTCTCGTGCTTTCAGTGCTCTTTGTTTGCAGATATCTCATTCCTCAGTGTTTTTCTTCGATCAAACCACTCCAATGGCCGCTTCACTTATTCAGAATGCTCTGCAAGTTAACTTCGACTCAGTTCTGAGTCTTTTTGACAAAGGAATGGTTTCGATGTTCAAATACTTAGAATCATCTGGACTCCATGGGTTTCTAGGTTGTTCTGTCGTTATCTATGAATAGGATTTGGAGAACTTCTTTGGCCACGCCTTTGTGCAAGGAAATGCTGTGATAAGCGCGGTATAGGGAAAGTTTGTTGAAATTTCTGAAGAGCAGTTTGCTGGTGTGTTTGAGTTACCATCAGAAGGGCTGACAACTATGGATGAGTTGCCTAAAGATTTGATAAATGAGGCAAGGAAATCATTTTCTGCGACTGGGGATCTGATTAAGACTTCGTGCAAGAAGAATGAGATGAAAGTGGAGTTTCGTTTGTTGAATTATATTCTGGCCAAGACAGTTACAACCAAGGATGGATCTTTTTATGCAGTAACTCATGAGAGGTTTCTCCTTATGACAACTATCTACAGAGGCATAAAGATAAATTGGAGCAGATTTTTGTTCAACATTCAAAAGGATATGGTGACTCCATCTTCGAAGAAAGCTAAGGGGTTTGCCGCTCAAATCTGTGTTCTACTACAGGGAGCCCCATATTTGACTTTGGGAGAGTGCAAGACTTTCCCACCTCTGAAGATCCTTACTTTCAAGACTGTTGGCACTTACGTTGCTAAAAACAAGTCTGTGTCAACAACTGCTAAAGAGGTGTCGGATGAGCCAGCGGTGGAGAAGGTGGTTAAGGCAGCTGTGAAGAGGAGACCAACTCGTATTGCTGAACCATCTATGAAGAAGAAGAGGACAACTGTTGGGAGAGCTGCTCCCACAGAAAAAACTTTGGCGATTGTACCAGTGGTACAAGAGGCTGTACCTATTTCTGTTGTACCAGCTGAGAGCCATAGCACTCAAAGGCGCACAACACCGAAAAGAAAATTGATTTTGCAAGAGGATTCCGAGGAGAAGGAAACGGATAATGAGGAGATAGCTGTGGTGGAGACAACGAAGAAAGTTAAGTTGGAATCAGTTGAGAAGGAGACTGTTGAGATGGAGACTTGATGATGAGACAGTTGAGAAGGAGGAGGAAGAAGAGGAGAAAGTTGAGAAGGCTATTGAATCTGAAGACACAGAACCCTTTAGCAAGGTTCTGAAGCTTATTGAGACATATATGTCTGATGAGGAGTCGATGTCTATTGATGACCTTTTGCAGCAAATTCCTGACGACATGATGCTTCCATCTGTCACAGCTGAAGATCCTACAAAGATTGAGTTCGGTCGTGGGATTGCATTTAAGGAAGTGGACTGGTACAAGGCCACCCTTTCGAAGATTGACCCTATGGACAAGGGGAAGGTGCCCCTTGTGGAGATAATTAAGGGCAATCCAGCAAAAGAGATGTTGCGTTGATTTCTGCCGATGTTGAGTTTCTTGTACATATTCGAGAAGTCGTTGTAGAGGAGATAGTTTCATTCTTTTATTCTTTCTAGCTTGTCAGCTTTGACGTCAGTATCAGATCTCGCAGCCAAGGAAAAGCAGATGTTGAAATGGGCTGAGACAGATTCTCTGCAGACATCTGTTCAGAGGCGCTTGTATATAACAGCCAAGTACAGAGAAATGTTGATTAGGAAATTTTTGGAGGCGAGGCATAAGAATTTTGAATCCGGTACGCCCACTTCCGCTATAGATCTTCATGTTTTGGACTTGCTTTCAGAGGCTCATAGCATTTCGCTAATCAATCTGCTGGAGTAACTGAGGCAACACATATTGGAGTGCACACGGCCTTCTAGCTCAAAACCTTTTGGAGGAGCTGGTGTACATAGTGGAGGGATTCATTCCCAATCTTATTCGAACATTTCGTCAACTTGCTGGGTAAGGTTGCTACTCTTTATTGACGGATCTTGGCAAGTTGTAGAGGGTGCAGACCCGAAGCCTGCACGGTTTGTTAGAGTAGATGCCCAACTAGCCAACTTGTGGCGTGTGGGTTTTTATTGACTCTTGTGTACAACAATCTTTATATATATGATATTCGCATTTCTTTATGGCATTCTTTATTTTCATTATGATTATAATGCTAACAATTATGTTGGATAAAGACCTAGAATGCGCCATAGTGTATGTTAGATGTGATAGTGGATATGATGGCTATCATGAAACACATCTAATAGTCAATGTGCATTCTGAATACGTTCTTAGTCGATTGGACCGTAAAAATGAGGATAAGGCCGCCCGAGCTTGAGACTAGCATCTGCGATGTGAAGTACCATGTTTCATTGGTAGGGAACATTGTGATGTTCTGAGCATGCAGATGGATAGTGACCTGGTGATCTATCTAACTACCCTCGCTTGGACTTTCCAAGTGGTTACCATTTGTCGAGTGGATAAGTCCGAGGTCTTGGTTGTACTGATTAGTCCTCACTACTCAAAACGTCATTGAGAATCTACATGATAGGCACCTCACTTTGACCCGTTTGTCGACTCACTTGGGGTCATTAGGCGGCGGGATTGGGTGAGGTCCCGATGCATGTAGGAGTCGATGCTTCGTTGTCGAGGATTCACCGCTCGCTCTCATGCGTGGATATCCTATGCTATCTGAGGGGATAATAGTGTATAAATCTCTGGCCAGAGTACTGGATGTGTTTTACGTAAATGGGTTTACCTAGTTACACTCGCGATGTCACTATTTGATCTCCAAGATGTATGCATAGCTATCGGATCTCTAGCGACTCTCGATTTACCAATGGTCATTGATCTGATCGGGATATATGTGTAGAAAGGACCATACTGTACGTTAACCACGACCAACTGGTTCTTGCAGGCACTATCAGTGATGCCTAGGGGATCATGGGGCGATGTTGCTAGGCGCTTTACCATGATCCGATGGGCAAATCCGAAATTATGATTTCGGAGTCACAATGGTTGTGGGCCCACGGCTAGCTGTATCCCTGAACCATTGAGGGTCACACAAGTACTGGATTCATGATTCCCGCACGGAAACTGAGTTCAATGTGTTGAGCATAGGAGGAGGATTTTAGGGAGTACGACGACTTAAAAGTCAACAGGGGTCAAATTGCGATTTCCCAAAGTTGAGGGGCTAACTAACTAAAACCCTAGCCTCTAATCTCGGCCGCCCCCTCCTCTCCCTACCTCACGCCGCCGCCGACACCATCGTGCGCCGCCTTGCGCCGCCGCGCCATCGCCGTGTCCCGCCGCCGCCGTGATCGGACTTGTTCCGATCGTCTTGATGAGGAAAATCCGATCGTGCTTAAATCCGTCAGATCTTCTAGTGCAAATTGATGGAGGAATCACGTTTCCGGTCGTGGACCTGATTAGACGATCTACCGCCGCCTACAATTCAAGAGCCAGTTTTCCTGTGATTCTGGTTGGAGCCAGGCGCCTAGACGCCAGCAAGGTAACGATTCAAACATCCTATGTATGTTTATCGTTGTAGTTTTAAATGTATTGAACGTAACTCGGGGCAAAATTTTAACTTCCGCTGTGCCCCCGAGAAACGGGATCCGGATCCGCTATTGTCGCCAACAGTGGTATCGGAGCCAAGGCTCGGATCCTTCAATACATATTGTGCCTGAATTGCATAGATCTCGAATTTCAATTTCAAAAAAAAAAAAAAATTTTCGTGAACCGGCCTCGGCGCCGCCGCGCAAGGCGGCACCGCCGCGCGTGCATGCGCACGCGATACCATGCGCGCTGGCCGCGCATGGTAGACAACCGGCTTCTGCTGCGTCGCACATGGTTGCACAACGAAGGGCCGGCCGATGCATGCTGGATGCGCCACTTCGGGCGCAACTCGCGCGGCTGTGCGCCATGCATGGCGCACAGTGGCTGCTGGAAGGCGCTGCGCTTGTCGCAGCGGCGTGCGGCCATGCGCCGCACGCTATGTTGGCGGCGGCCGCCGCCGTGCGGCCACCGTCCGACGAATGTCCGACAGCGATGAGACGGATATTTTTCTTCTAGGTTAAGTTCGGGCCTGTCCCGGGCAGCCCATGAAGTTCTCGGGCCAATATTTGATATTGGGCCGATTTTGGTCGGACCAAAATTGATTTTGAAAATTTTGAGATTTTGGGCCTAAAATTTTTTTAAGCCCAATATGATGCAATTAAAATTGCAAAATGTGATTTTAGTTATGAAATATGATTTTATAATTAAAATATGATTTTGTTGATTAAAATATGATTTTGTCGACGAAATGCGATTTTATTATAAAATGCGATTTTATAATTAAAATATGATTTTGTGGGTAAATATCAAATATGATTTGATCATTTAATTTATGTCAACTAATTAGATTGATTCCATTTTTGGGATGATCGAGAGCCGTGCCCAATGCGTTAGGTGTTTGCTTTAGGTTTTGCGATTTTGGTTGTATATATATATTGTTGATATCGTTTATAAAGTGGGTCTGTTTGTGGCCCGTTCCCACCCCTACAAATTTGTATCCCATATGTGTCATGGCAATTTAAATGTAAATTACTAGATTTAGTGGGAGGACATTTGAAGACGGTGGACATGACGATCAAAGATATTGAAGACCGAAGATCTGTAAAACAGGAAGCAATTGTAATAGGATTGCATTGCATATTGCATTTCACCTAGGCCTGGACCCAGGTCCGTGATTGGCAACCACGGACCGCATAGCTCTCGCGATCGATCATCCCAAAAATTTATTTATATATTCGATATATGTTGAATCCGCATGTTTTAAATTTTGATTTAAAATTTCATGAGACCAAATTTTTCAAAAATTAAAATCCCTCGTTTTAAATATGATTTAAAACTGATATCGAGATTAAAAGTTTTTTCGATAAACTAAGGGAGTTAAAACTGTTTAAATTATCCCTACCTTCCATCAACAATGGGTGTACGCCGATGCTACCCGCATACATGGCCCGGCTCATATTATTGAGGGGGTTATTTATGCCGAAAAGCTGTACACGTCATTGACACTCGTTGTGACTCGTTGGAACTCCCTTTAACGTTGGCTCATATTATTGGGGACGTTAAGGGGACCGTCCTTCACGACTCAAAATTGATGGGTCATCTTGACACGTGATAGTAATCGGCGTCATATTATTGGGCCCTTACTGGACGTGAGGTAAATACATGGAGGTTGCACCGGTTGCAATTGGACTCTACCTTTTGAGGGTCATGGTTGGCTGATATTATTCGGGACCATGATCGCTTGATTGGACTCCGTGTGCCCACTAAGGAAACTTGTTTTTCCGATTTCATTAGAGGGTGGTGAAATCGTTAAAATAGTGGGAGAGTAATTCATAAAACTAAATGACCTTGTTTTATGTCTTAGCGTTTTTCATATATAGTTAGTAATGCATGTCTATTTTTCTTTTCAGTATAAACTGCTTTAAAATGTCTTCGATCAAAAACCCACTCGCTGCTATACTGGATAGCAATAAGTTCACCGGTATGAACTACCAAGACTGGCTTCGAAACCTCAACATTGTGTTGGCTTCGGAGAAACTCCTCTATACGATAGAGAAGAGCCCTCCGAAGGAAGCCCCTGCCAATATTAGCCCTGAGGAGCTGACTACGCTTCAGCAATGGTGGGACGACGAGCTTAAGACTCGATGCTATGTGATGACATCGATGTCCAACGAAATGCAATGGCGCTTTGAGAAGACGAAGTATGCTGCTGACATAATCTTTCATCTCAAGGAACTGTATGGGGAGAACTCTCGACATGAGAGGTTCACCGCTGTCAAGGAGCTTATGACGAGCCGCATGCGCGATGGGACTTTGGTCCGCAAGCATGGGGTTCGTATGATTGGGCTCGTTGAAAAGCTGGCGGGCCTTGATATCACACTTCCACATGAGCTGTGTAACGCCCCAAAATCCATAGGACCACATTTATACATTTTATTGATCTCATGGGCCAAATTGGAAATTTTAAATGTTATGTATTTGCTGATTTATTGATGTGAGCAAGTAGGATGTGCTGCGGCTGGTACCAGCAGACGACTCCAAAGAGTGATGCACGAGCTGGTTCTAAATTGATCGAAAAATATTTTAAGGAGGTGAAATGATTTCTTTTGGAAAAGGTTTGGTGTTTTACAAATTAAAATGATATGAAGTGAATTTTACTAAACTTTAGAAGTGTGTCATGCTTGATTTTACAAGTAGCTTGCCACTAATCCCTTCGGTATTTAAACATGTTTTTGAAGAAAGATCTTTATCATTTTCAAAGAAATCCTCCTGTGTTCTTCAAAAATTATTTGCAGAGAAATTCGTGAATTGCTCAAGGGGAAGAATTCTGCAGGGATCAGCTGCTGCTGCAAAGCTACGTTTTCCAGAAAGTTTAAGATGTTTTAAAAGTACTGAGGATTCGATTTTATTCCCAGAACGATTATGAATGTTCTTCGCTCAGTAGTTGTAATATCAAGATTTGATAACGGTGTAATCTGTAGTTGCTAGTTGAATCATTGTAAAGTATGGTTTGATAGGCAACGGCGGATGGCATAGTTGTTGTTTTGATGTTACAATGTCGAGTTAGGTTCCAGCAGCTGTATATCCTTGTTAAGATTCAGCAGCTGCATTGTTATAATGTTTACGAATGTTCTTCCTTTTGCTGTAATGTTGAGATTTGATGATTGTGTAATCGGTAGTTGCTAGTTGAATCAGTATAAAGTCTGGTTTAATAGGCGATGGCTGGTAGCGCGATCATTGTTTCGATATTACAAGTGTCTTTCGTAAATTCCAGCAGATGCACTATTCATCAGCAGGTGCATCTTTCCTTGTTAAAATCAGCAGTTTCACTTCGTCGTTGAAATTCAGCAGTTGCATTTCCTTTGTTAGATTTCAGCTGTCGCATTGTTTGAGCTCAGTAGTTGCGACCAGCAGTCGCACTATTTCATGTTCAGCTGTTGCATATTTTATTGTTCATCAGCTGATAGTTTGTTCATCAGCAGTTTCATTGTTTTCATAAAATCAGCAGATGCATTGTACATCAGCAGGTGCATTCCTATTGAAATATTTCAGTCGTTGTATTTCTTTCGTAAATTCCAGTTGGTGCATTGTTCACCAGCAGGTGCAATTCTTTTGCTAAAACCAGCAGGTGTATTTCTTTGTTAACACCAGCAGGTGCATTCCATTGTGATAGTTCAGCAGTTGCTTTATCCGTTTCTAAGTACTGTTCATTTCAGCTGGTATTAGTCTTGCGACTGGTACTATTCATTTATATATACGTGTTAGCTCTTTTTCTTGCAACTGGTTGATCAGCGTATTCCTTGAGACTGATTGATGCGCTAACGACGTCGTTTCTTTAAGTTATAAAATATCAGCAGATAGTCTTGTTATCCTATCTGTTATTCACTTCAACGACATCGTTTCATTTAAATACGATTGTCTTAGTAAAAGATCTTGCAGCTGGTTTCTATTTATTCCAGCTGGTTCATTTTAGCGATATTTGCGAACAGCAGAGATATGTTTTGTTTCATAAGTGCTGTTCCATTTTCTTACGACTGGATTCCTGTCTTGCGACTGGTTTCCTATTCCTTGCGACTGGTTTTCTTTCAACCAGTTCCATTTTTAACGATAAGTTCCCAGAGGTTGAATTCGATTCTCAGAAAAGTTTTAAAATGGGAAGCAAATGTTTAAAATGATGGAACCCGATGATTTACAGAAATTTCAAGGAATGTTTAAAGAAAGAATTGTTAAGGAACAAAAGCTATTTTAGATTATGGCATAGATAGTTGACGGTCACCCATGAGAAGGGTGAGCAGTTGTCTAAATTTTGATTGCCCTTTCATACGAGCTATATGCTAAAACTGATATCGGAAGTCATTTTGATCAAGGTGCAAATTGGACCACGATGAACTTATATGCCATGATCAACTGAAAATGATATTGAAAATGTTAACAATGAGAAGCTGGGCTATCATCCCCTGTTTCTGCCATTGAATGTTTATTGAACTGTTTATGAAAATGATATTGTTCATTGAAGTTCCTTAACATATGTATTGAACAGATGTCCACATGTATATTTGAATTGTTATTACCCAGGTTTTACTTGCTGAGCCTCTAGGCTCACTAGCTTTTAAAATGGTGCAGGTGCGACAACTTATGGAAGAACAGCAGGTGAAACTTGAAACCAGCAGCTGGGTGGTTGTGTTTATCAAGGGGCCAACGTAATCCGTGTCTAGGATAATGTTGTTTTATCTTTTTTAGGATCTGTATTAGATCAGTTGCAACGGTTGTATATTTACATAGAATAGCAGCTGGTTGTAAATCGCAATTGCAAAGTTATATAGCATACTCTGTTTTTCCGCAAACAAGTTTCAGCAGTTGGCGCCGTAATTAGCATTGTGTCTGGTTTGTGTTTCGAGTTTTCTTTCAAGTTATAGGAGATACAGCCTATAGCAAATTACCTTTCAGCCTTCTTTTATTCAAAAATTTTTATTCATCCCAATTCTCGTGGCCCCGTTGGGTTCGGGCCTCACAACATGGTATCAGAGCAACGTTCCAGAGATAAACACACTCACCATCAGCTGGATCAAAGTTCATCGTCTGTTCCTCTATTGTGAGTTTATTTTCAGAGCATTGTCTTTTATTTTAGCATGTTCTGATTTATGCATGTGGTGGATTATGGGCTACAGAATATAGAATGTCAGGAAGAGGACGAGGAAGAACTAGAAGAAGTATTCTTCTAGAAGAAACTGATAGTTATAATAATGCTAATATCACTCAACTGTTAAGAATGCTGGTAGAACAGAATAACAACAGAGGCAATGGCCAATCTTCCAGCAGTAGGGGACCAAGTAACGATGACCCCCAAGAGAAATTTAGGCGCCAGAAGCCTAAGGAATTTACTGATACTACTGATCCACTAACTGCTGAGAGTTGGATCAAGTCTATGGAGGTTATTTTTGATTACCTCCAAACACCTGATTTAGATAGACCCAGGTGCGCTATCTATATGTTAAGAGAAGATGCGATGATTTGGTGGGAAGAAGAGGAATTTAGTTACTGATCCACTAGTTGCAGAGAGTTGGATCAAGTCTATGGAGGTTATTTTTGATTACCTCCAAACACCTGATTTAGATAAGATAGGGTGCGCTATCTA
>KV018342.1:359918-371980 GCA_001598015.1 Dorcoceras hygrometricum
GAAAGGTTACACTCTAAAGGCAAGGTGTTGACTATGATGAAACCTTTTCACCAGTCGCAATGTTCAAGTCGATTAGAATCTTACTAGCCATAGCCGCATGGTACAACTATGAGATATGGCAAATGGATGTGAAAACTACGTTCCTTAATGGAAACATTAAGGAAGAGATCTATATGACGCAGCCTGAGGGTTTCACATCTGTAGGAAGTGAGCATAAGGTATGCAAACTTCAGAGATCGATCTACGGTCTCAAACAAGCATCGAGGAGTTGGAACCTGAGATTCGATGAAACAATTAAGGAATTTTGTTTCATCAAGAATCCCGAGGAGCCATGTGTATATAAGAAGGTAGTTAAAAGCGCTGTGACATTCCTTGTACTTTATGTTGATGACATTCTACTCATTGGGAATGATGTAGGAATGCTGCAGTCGACTAAAGTCTGGTTGTCTAGTAGATTCTCGATGAAGGACATGGATGAAGCATCCTATATTCTTGGAATACAGATCTGTCGGGATAGATCGAAACGGATGCTCGCTACCTACATCGATACCATACTTAAGAGATTCTCTGTGGAAGAGTCCAAGAGAGGACACCTACCTATGTGCCACGGGGTCACTCTATCTAAGTCTATGTGTCCGAAGACTGATGAGGAGATAGAGAGTATGACACGTGTGCCATATGCCTCGGTAATAGGTAGTATTATGTATGGCAGTATCTCAACTAGACCGGATGTCGCATATGCTCTGAGTGTCACGAGCCGCTATCAGGCCAACCCCGGCCAAATGCATTGGAAGGCTGTGAAAGATATTCTTAAGTACTTACGAAGGAATAAGAATATGTTCATGGTCTATGGAGGTGGTGAACTGAAATTGGAAGGCTACACTGATTCTAGCTTCTAATGTGACGTGGATGATTCGAAGTCTACATCTGGATTTGTATTCATGCTCAATGGTGGTGCTGTCTCTTGGAAGAGTTCCAAGCAAGACACCATCGCGGATTAAACCACTAAGGCTGAGTACATCGCAGCATCAGCTGCTGCTAAGGAGGCCGTTTGGATAATGAATTTCGTCCAAGAGTTGGGCGTCATCCCTGATGGAGTTGGTCCAGTCCCGGTGTACTGCGACAACACGGGTGCCGTTGCGCAAGCAAAGGAGCCTAGGTCTCACCAAAGATCCAAACATATACTGAGGAAATACCACATAATCCGGGATATTGTGGCTAGAGGTGACATAGCAGTTGAGAGAGTCGCCTCTGCAGACAACATTGCTGATCCACTTACGAAGCCCCTGCCAGGACCGTTTTTTGAAAAACATCAAGAAACAATGGGACTGGTCCAGTCCCGGTGTACTGCGACAACACGGGTGCCGTTGCGCAAGCAAAGGAGCCTAGGTCTCACCAAAGATCCAAACATATACTGAGGAAATACCACATAATCCGGGATATTGTGGCTAGAGGTGACATAGCAGTTGAGAGAGTCGCCTCTGCAGACAACATTGCTGATCCACTTACGAAGCCCCTGCCAGGACCGTTTTTTGAAAAACATCAAGAAACAATGGGACTGCGTTTGATGAGTAGTTGGCTATAGGGCAAGTGGAAGATTATTAGAGTATATGCCCAACTAGCCAACTTGTGGCGTGTGGGTTTTTATTGACTCTTGTGTACAACAATATTTATATATATGATATTCGCATTTCTTTATGGCATTCTTTATTTTCATTATGATTATAATGTTAACAATTGTGTTGGATAAAGACCTAAAATGCGCCATAGTGTATGTTAGATGTGATAGTGGATATGATGGCTATCCTGAAACACATCTAATAGTCAATGTGCATTCTGAATACGTTCCTAGTCGATTGGGCCGTCAAAATGAGGATAAGGCCGCCCGAGCTTGAGACTAGCATCTGCGATGAGAAGTACCATGTTTCATTGGTAGGGAACATTGTGATGTTCTGAGCATGCAGATGGATAGTGACCTGGTGATCTATCAAACTACCCTCGTTCGGACTTTCCAAGTGGTTACCATTTGTCGAGTGGATAAGTCCGAGGTCTTGGTTGTACTGATTAGTCCTCACTACTCGAAACGTCATTGAGACTCTACATGATAGGCGCCTCACTTTGACCCATTTTCCGACTCACTTGGGGTCATTAGGCGGCGGGATTGGGTGAGGTCCCGATGCATGTAGGAGTCGATGCTTCTTTGTCGAGGATTCACCGCTCGCTCTCATGCGTGGATATCCTATGCTATCTGAGGGGATAATAGTGTATAAATCTATGGCCAGAGTACTGGATGTGTTTTAGGTAAATGGGTTTATCTAGTTACACTCGCGATGTCACTATTTGATCTCCAAGATGTATGCATAGCTATCGGATCTCTAGCGACTCTCGATTTACCAATGGTCGTTGATCTGATCGGGATATATGTGTTGAAAGGACCATACTGTACGCTAACCACGACCAACTGGTTCTTGCAGGCACTATCAGTGATACCTAGGGAATCATGGGCCGATGTTGCTAGGCGCTTTACCATGATCCGATAGGCAAATCCGAAATTGTGATTTCGGAGTCACAATGGTTATGGGCCCATGGCTAGCTGTATCCCTGAACCATTGAGGGTCACACAAGTACTGGATTCATGATTCCCGCACGGAAACTGAGCTCAATGTGTTGAGCATAGGAAGAGGATTTTAGGGAGTGGGACTTCCTATAAGTCAACAGGGGTTAAATTGCGATTTCCCAAAAGTTGAGGGGCTAAACTGTAATTTTTGTCTAGGTGATCTGAAAAATTGTTTTTCACATCATAATATTCAGTTTTGGAAACTGAGTCGATCGGTCCGATCTGATCGTCGATCGGAGTTATGATGAAACCGTGGTGATTTAATTGAACCGGATGTTCATATGGACCTGGGCTTGACCCAAGTCCATTAGGCCGGTTCAAGCCCATGTATATTTATTATATACTAGTCTTGTACTAGGGCATCATGAGAACTACACAACTAAAACCCTAGCCTCTAATCTCGGCCGCCCCCTCCTCTCCCTACCTCACGCCGCCGCCGACACCACCGTGCGCCGCCTTGCGCCGCCGCGCAACCGCCGTGTCCCGCCGCCACCGTGATTGGACTTGTTCCGATCGTCTTGATGAGGAGAATCCGATCGTGCTAAAATCCGTCAGATCTTCTAGTGCAGATTGACGGAGGAATCACGTTTCCGGTCGTGGACCTGATTAGACGATCTACCGCCGCCTACAATTCAAGAGCCAGTTTCCCTGTGATTCTGGTTGGAGCCAGGCGCCTAGACGCCAGCAAGGTAACGATTCAAACATCCTATATATGTTTATCGTTGTAGTTTTAAATGTATTGAACGTATCTCGGGGCAAAATTTTAACTTCCGCTGCGCCCCCGGGAAAGAGGATCCGGATCCGCCATTGTCGCCAACACGGTTAGCTATGAACGTATTTCCAAACCAAAGAGGCAGCTCCCGCAGAGGCCTTTAGTGGACGCGTTTGTCCGTATTTGTATTTTAATTGAACCAGTCCAAGATCTGGACTCTCGACAACCTTATTCTACGATTGTTCAGAGGAACTGGGCTGAGATTTGTAAAGATGTAGTTCAGTTTTCACTTTTTGGACATCTTCAGCCAGTGGGTACATACATTTTAGAGATATAGTTGCCATAGATTCAGTTTTGGTTCCCTACAGGAATTTTTGAGGCTATTCAGTATGGTCAGAGTGTTGAAGGTTTTGTTGATTTCTTTGTACAGCCAGATATACAGATATCTCTTCGAGTTCTAGTTCTAGCTCAGATAGTTCAGAATCTACTAGTTCGACTTCATCCAGTTCTTCTTCCAGTGATTCCCGTATGCATTTCACAGATGTTGCCAACTGTTGTTCTTCCTACCGACTTCACAGAATCTTTTGCACAGATTCATGCTTCCATTGATCATATTAAACTTGAGCAGCTGCAGACTCATGACAGTACCGACGAACTCAAGGCTGCACTTTTAGATAAAATTACACTGCTTTAGATGGCATTTGCACAATCTAGCTCTCACCAGGAGATGGTCTTTAGAGCTGAAATAAATGACATCATCAAGGAGGTACAAATTCAAAAGGCTACTTTGTCCCAAGTACTGACTACTTTCCGTTTGGAAACACAGGAGGGCCTCAATACTCTTCGTGCTCAACTGTCTGAAATCATTGCCTATATTAATAGAGGGCGTGATGAAAAAAAGGGGGAAGAGAGTAGTAGAGGTCCACAACCTAAAGACAGAAGCAGACCTAGTGGTGGTGGAGGAAGCAGCAGCGAACCTTCAAGGAAAAAGAGGAAAAGAGGTGGATCTTATAGAGGAAGAGGAAGCAGGAGTTCGGGATTTAATACATGGTTTTCATGAGCAATTTTTCTATTTTGAGTTCTTGTACAAAACTCTTGTACTTAGCCGTTTTGATTGAATGTATAGCAAAGACTTAGAGCAATTTATTTTTGTCTCTTTTTAAGTCAAAAGCTGCTAAGTTTTGTCATCACCAAAAAGGGAAAATATAAATTTATAAGTTTTGGTGATAACATAAACAAGATAAGAATGGAATATGTGAGACCTGAACATTTTGCCGTTTAGATGTTGGTCGGGTTTGGACCAGCTGATGGTCGATGTGCTTGGTGTAGCCATGGGATGTCGTTTAGTGTTAGAATCAGCCGTTGGTGACATCTGATTCAGATGTGTGTATCAGCTGTAGCGGTAGGAATCAGTTGGAGCAGCAGCACTTCGTTAGATTTCAGATGTTGGATTTCAGCTGTTGCGTGTTAGCTTGATCCTTAGCGGTTAGCGAAACTACGTCGTTTGGATTAGTTGAGACGACAACGTTTTTGGTTTAGCGCTAGGAGACTCAGCTGTTGGGTTATGCGCGTATTCAGCTGTTGTTGGAGGGATTAGCTGTTGGTTAGCGATCAGCAGTGGCTAGCGAGTGACGTGTCCAGCTGTAGTCTCAGCGACGTCGTTTGGTTAAGTGATCGCTGTTTAGCGTAGCGACATATATGTTGTGGGATTTAGTTGTAAGCAATGTATCAGCTGCGTTAGCTGAAGTTGTCGGTGGATCTGTTGTTCAGTTCGATCAGCTGTAAGTTTAAATAGAGGACTTGGTCTTTGCGTTCAATTATTGTTTCCCCGACACTGAATATTTCCCGTGAACCTTATCTTGTCACGATACCCTAGTTACTGTTCACAGTAATCTTCTTCGTTTCAATTGCCGTCGGTAGATAGCTCCGACGAGAGCGAGAGTGGTGGCGTTGGACTCCTCTTTCTAAGGCGTTTCGTCTTATACCCTTTTCATAGGCAGCGGAGGAGTTGGAAGAGGATCGCAGAGACATCTCCCTTCTCTAGTCTGTTAGCATAAGCGTCGGATTTCGCATCCTATCCTAGCTTTTTGGGGTAAGTAAAGATTCTACCTTTAAGCTTTGATTAGAGCTTTTTGTGGTGATGGAAAGGTAGATCTAGCGCTGGTGGAGGCGTAGCTCCCAGCTGCTGTGTTTCTGAGTTGTAGTCCTTGAGCAATTGCTTGTATTGGCTTAGCAGGTGGTGGATCTGCGTTGCTAGGACTTTCATTGTGGCAATCTGCGTGTGCTAGGTATAATTCAGAAGTTAAGGTACGGATGTTGAGATTATTTTACAGCGTGGATCTGGCATGGGTATTATGCGTGATTGCTGTGTATGCATTGCCTTGTTGTTTATGTGCTGGTTCAACTGTTGCATTGCATACGCATTGTCATTTCCATTTCAGCTGTTGTAGCCTTGCCTTGTTGTGCTGTTTCTGTTACGTACCAGGATGCGAGGGCGAGCGGCAATACCGCACTCTCATCTCCCTGCTGGGATCTGTTAGCCACCATGCGCCGAGTGGTTAACTACCATAGTTCATGGGTTGGGCAACGACAGGTAGAGCTGTGGATGCATCTGGTATTCGGGTGTGGTGTAAATATGAGTGGGTAATTCCCATATGCTTGTACACACACCGTGGCCACTATTCCTTGAAGAATCTGTTGTCAGCTGTGAGCTATGCTTTGAGTTCTTTGGCTCCCTGTTGAGGTCGAAGCCTTCAGATGTTGTTCTGTTCCTCATGCATGGCATCTGCATTTTATCTGTTGTTGTCTATTTCTGTTTTATAGTTGCTCTCCGTACTGGGGTTTGAACCCTTTGTCCTCTGGGGCTTGTTTCGTTGTTGCCTGTTGTTGTGTTCAGGTTTCCCGGATTTGCAGCTGGTCGAGGTTTTGATCCAGCTGGTGGTGCCCCAGGAGGTGGTTAGAGTGTCCCAGTTATGTATAGTATTTATATGCACTGGTATCACTGCGGGTGGGATGTCCCGGGTGATGCTTAGTTCTATATAGCTGGCAGTCTATCAGTACTTGTGTTGTATTCAGCCGTTGGGCAATTGTTGTACTTGACTGTTGGTGCTGTTGTGGATTTATAAAACTGGGATATTTTTAGTATCGTGTATTTTAAATTATCTGTTTTTAATCCGTCAGGCCTAAGAGAAAATTTTAAGCCACTTTTTGCTATGCTTCCGCTAGTTTTGCGTGGTTTTACTATGATGAGTGCACGAGGCCTGACAGAATATAAGACTCGGGTTTGGACGATAAGTAATCGGGTTCTATCAGATTTGGATTAGAGGTTTTCGGGGACTCAGATCCGTTCAGATTTGGATTAAGCGTCTTATTCAGATCAGATAAGATTATTTCAGATCAGAGCGTTTTAGAACAGTTCAGAGGCTTACATGACGATTTCAGATCAGAGCTTATCGGGTCAGTTTAGAAGGTTCAGAACAGATCAGATCAGAGGATATCATTTCAGTTCAGAGGCTTCTATAACAAAACAGATCAGGTCAGATGTTTCTAAGGAACAAAACTGGGTTAGTAATCGTTTTGATTGGTTGTATGCAGTTCAGATCTCAGCAGCAGTGAAAGCTGATATTATTCGAAGAGAGGGATTTCAGATTTTTAAAAGATACAATTAAAGAGAGAAAAAGGGAGAAATTAGTAAAGGAGAAAGATCTGTGATAGGATCAATTAGGATAAAAAATAGGCCTAGGAGTTCAGAAGGGGGGGGGGGGTTGAATGAACTCCTTGGATTTTAATGTTTAGAAACCTTAAAAACGATTTTACAAGCCTTCGCTAAACTCAGAACAGTACCAGGTCTGAGGTTCTCAGTTTAAAGCTGTTCGCTCGGTTAACAATAAATTGTGCGGAAATAAACCGATTGAGCAGTGAACAGTTAAGAGAAATAAATACGATGCAAATAAAGTAAAACTACAGGGATCAAGAGTTTGTTTATGAAAGTTCGGATATCAAATCCTACGTCTCCCCATCTTCCTTTGCAGGAAGTGTCAGGCCTCGTGCTCAATCACAGAGTAAAACCATGCAACAATAGCGGAAGCAATACAATAGTGGTTAAAATTTTCTCTTTTGGCCTGACTGAAAGATTACATAATTTAAAATATCGCAATACTCAAAATATACCAGTTTACAATCACTCAGTACAACAGTACAACATTCAATAGATACAAGCACTACAGAATGCAACCGGAATACAATAAAGCACAGGGCACTCCCCGGCTAACAATGCTTATACATATGTGCTATATGCTAACTGGGACACCCTAACCACCTCATGGGGCACCTCCAGCTGGATCAACTCCACGACCAGCTGAATAACCATGGTAACCTGAAACACATACACATGCAAACAAATACCAAGCCCCATAGGACATGGGGTCAAACCCCAGTACGGAGAGCAACAGAAAAACAGAAAATGGAAAGCAACAGATAATATGCAAATGCTATGCATGAAAATCTGAGTACTAACAGAGGGCTACAAGCAATGGCAGGGAGCCAGAATCTCGAAGTCAACTCAAAGTTGATCAAAGACAGATACAACTGGATAATAGTGGCCACGGGGTGCGTGAGTATATGGGAGCTACCCACTCGTCTCAACACACGGCTCCAGATGCAAAACACAACTCAACCTGCTGTTTCCCAACTCATGAGGTGTGGGAGCTATCCACTCCGCTCATAGTGGCTAACAGATCCCAGCAGGGAGATGAGGGTGACGGGAGTTACCCGCTCGGCCTCTAAACAAGCATCCTGGTACACGCAGATCAATACAACAAGGCACAAAAGGCACGACTATAACAGATCTAAGCTCAATATGATAAATGAGTGCATGCAAAATATGCAATGTCAACGCAGAACATATACAACAATGAAAAGCACACAGCAGCAAGCATAATCACCCATGCTCAATCCAAAACTGTAAAACAAGCTCACATCCGTACCTCAAATCTTCTGAGCTATAATTACAACAAAGCAGTCTCGAGAAACACAGATCTCACACCTGCTAAGCCAAATACAGATACTAGCTCAAACTGTAGCACAGATACTCACGAATTGGGAGCTACGAGCTCAACCAAGTCTGTCCTATCCTTCTAACACAACAAAAGGCTCTAAACGAAGCACAAGGTAGGATCTTAACACTTACCCAACAAGCTGCCTGAACAGCAGACAAAATCCGATGCTTATGCTAGAAGGGAGATGTCTTCGCAAACCTCACCAGCTTCACGCAAGCTTCCAAAAGCAGCATCAACCGAAGCGTCTTAGCAAGAGGAGTCCAGCGCCACCACCCTTACTTCAATCGGAACTGTCTACCGCCGGCAATCGGAGAAGATAGGGTTCGGTGAACAGTAGCTAGGGTATCACGACAGAGTTTGCTCACGGGAAATATTACTAAGTGTCGGGGCTGAATAATCAAGAACGAAGTCAAGGTTCTCTATAGAAAGGTCAGATCTGCTCAAATATGAAGAACATAACCTACCAACAACTTATGTCTCAAAACTGATTTCCCACTCGGATTTGAATCTCACCACAGATCTGTCTCTACGCCAAGACAGGTCTCGACTCATCGAAAAAACGTCGCACAAAGTCTACTGTTGCATCTAGACACGTCACCCGCTACTCAAATCTGAAATTCTAACCAGCATCACAACACTCAGATCCTATCGAAATCTGAAGACCAACGCCTCACATCTGAATCTCGCTCGCTAAACCAAAACGCTGTCGTTCCAACTAATCCAAACGACGTAGTTTAGCTACTCGGTACAGAAACCCGCTAGCGCACTCATATCGGCCTAACGACAACAGACTCCATCACCACTGCTGAACGCGATCACCAATACTCACATCTGGTCAGTTCTCACGGGAAAACTCCAACTCTCCAGATGTGTTCCAAGGACTTGAACGAACCTGATAACTTCAACAGGCATACCAACTCAAAGCTGGTTCATCCCAGATCTGCTCAAGCCAAAATCTTGTCTATGTTAATCCGATTAATTAATTCAATTAATCTTATTAAACTTTCGGGTCTCATAGGAAGGTTCGACTAGAAGACTTTGATGTACACAACCTCTAAATACACCCGATCACTGAGCCTCGCTCCCATTGAACTCCTAGCAACTTTTACTACACGCAGATAACACTGCTGAGTTACAAACAATCGTAATTTTTCGAACTGCTTCGAGAAGCACGTTCGTTACAGACTCAATCTAAATAATACAATGAATATGATATTTTGAATACTGTAGATCTTCTGGTTTCTATGACAAAGAAACTTGATTTACAATTGTAAACCAGAAGATATCTCGAAGTTAAATCTATTTAGAACAAAAGAGTGTTCTTTGAGATTTGAAAGCTGGGACTTAGAATATTTTGAACACTTGAATATTCCCAGAAATTTGAGAGCGTAAGAATATGCGAGATAAATCGACCGAGAGCTTCTTCATTTGAAATCTTAAATTATTTATACTCTTCAATCTCAATGGTCAGTGGATATAAATCCCTTCGTATATCTTCATCGGCGCTTGTCAGGGCTTATTTGACTCATTTACCAAACTCGGTAAACAGCGTATCAATCACTCAGCGTAATGTGCAACTTTACTCAAAATAGCTCTGATTTTGTTTCCTTAATTAAATTGTGACCGTTGATCAACTGATAACATCTGATGAATTCCGAAGCTCACATCTGCTTAGAATATTGAAATCTGAATACTGCTATCTCTTTCACTTTGTGAGTAGCTGTTGGGGATCCGGATCCGCCCACCGACAAGGCAGCGGAAGAACAAAGAAATACAGCCGGGAGACGATCAATACGAAAAATAGAATTCATAATTCGACATTCATAGGGCGTTCAAAACGAATACCTTGCTGGCACTTGTGCCTGGCTCCAACCGGAATTACAAGAACCCGGCTCTTCTCGGTAGATTGCGGTAGATAATCGCCAATCAGGTCCACGACCAGAACCGAGACTCCTTCGTCAGGCTGCACTAGAAGCACTGACGAATTCTGCACGAACGGATTCTCCTCGTCGAATCGGCCGGAACGAATTCCGGCAACTCGAGGCGGCGGCGGCGTGTGTAGAGAGGAGGGGAGGCGGCTAGGTGATTAGGGTTAGGGTTTAGAGTCTTATATGTTATAATGAGTCCTAATCCATATTTAAATAGATATTAGTGTTGGACTTGGACCGGCCCAACGGGCCCGGGTCCAACTGATGAACATTCAGTTCATCTCCATCACCGCGACTTCATCGTAACTCCGATCGCCGATCAGATCGGACCGATCGACTCAGTTTCTGAAACTGAACATTATGATCTGAAAAACCATTTTTCAGAACCCCAGTGCAAAATGACCGTTTTGCCCCTCAACAGCGGGAAACCTCGGTTTGACCCCTGTTGACTTTTAGGAAGTCGCACTTCCCAAAATCCTCTTCTCGTGCTCAACACATTGAGCTGAGTATCCGTGCGGGAATCTCGAATCTAGTACTTGTGTGACCCTCAATGGTTCAGGGATACAGCTAGCCGTGGGCCCACAACCATTGTGGCTCCGTGATCACAATTCCGGACCTGCCCAACGGATCATGGTAAAGCGTCTAGCAACATCGCCTCATGATCCCCTAGGTATCACTGATAGTGCCTACAAGAACCAGTAGGACGTGGTTAGGGTACGGTACGGTCCTTTCAATCCATATATCCCGATCAGATCAACGACCATTGGTAAATCGAGAGTCGCTATAGATCCGATAACTATGCATACATCTTGGAGATCGAATAGTGACATCGCGAGTGTAACTAGGTAAACACATTTACCTAAAACACTTCTAGTACTCTGGCCAGAGAATTATACACTATTATCCCCTCAGATAGCATAGGATATCCACGCATGTCTGCGAGCGGTGAATCCTCGACAACGATGCATCGACTCCTACATACATCGGGGTCTCAGCCAATCCCGACGCCTTGTGACCCAAAGTAAGTCGGCAAATGGGTCAAAGTGAGACGCCTATCATGTAGAGTCTCAATGACGTTTCGAGTCGTGAGGACTAATCAGTACAACCAAGACCTCGGACTTATCCACTCGACAAATGGTAACCACTTGGAAAGTCCGAACGAGGGTAGTTCGATAGATCACCAGGTCACTATCTATCTTCATGCTCAGAACATCACAATGTTCCCTACCAATGAAACATGGTACTTCGCATCGCAGATACTAGTCTCGAACTCGGGCGGCCTTATCCTCATTTTGACGGCCCAATCGACTAGGAACATGTTCAGAATACACAGCGACTATTAGATGTGTTTCATGATAGCCGTCATACCCACTATCACATCTAACATACGCTTCAGTGCATTCTAGGTCTTTACTCAACGCAATTGTAAATCATTACACACATAATGAAAGTAAAGAATGCCATATAAGTAAATGCGAATATCATATATATAGACTGTTTGTACAAGAGTCTATAAAACCCACACGCCACAAGTTGGCTAGTTGGGCATCTACTCTAACAATCTCCCACTTGCCCTAAAGCCAACTACTCATTAGACTAGTCCCAATTGTTTCGCGATGTTTTTCAAACAACGGTCCAGGCAAGGGCTTCGTAAGTGGATCAGCAACGTTGTCCGCAGAGGCGACTCTCTCAACTGCTATGTCACCTCTAGCCACAATATCCCGGATTATGTGGTATTTCCTCAGTAT
>KV018342.1:376593-405337 GCA_001598015.1 Dorcoceras hygrometricum
GTGCATTCTAGGTCTTTACTCAACGCAATTGTAAATCATTACACACATAATGAAAGTAAAGAATGCCATATAAGTAAATGCGAATATCATATATAAAGACTGTTTGTACAAGAGTCTATAAAACCCACACGCCACAAGTTGGCTAGTTGGGCATCTACTCTAACAGTAGCTACAAGAAATATGCCTTTACACGTATAGCCATCACATCTGAAATATCCCTTTTTTGTACTATTACTGAATTAATGCTCTCTGTCACATCTGAAAACTGTAATGCTCTTCTCGTAAAACTGAAACACTATGAAATCTGAAGTCTGAAGAACACTGTGTAGAGTCTGCTCACATTTGAACGCATATACCCGGATCTGTTACCGTAACCTCTGATTCAAATCTGATACCTTCAAATCTGAAATTCTACCTAATAACTGAAATAACCCGAATACTCAAATCCGTTAAATTCTGATTCAAAATCTTCAACTCGATAACTGAGATCTGATAACCAAATCTGAAATTCTCTGAAATTCTCGTCTCAATAGACGTCCAGATCTAAAATATTTCCTTCTCTTCAGTGCGAAAACTTAGGGTCCTGATCTGAGTCTTATGTTCAGTTCTTAGTCTTGTTTTTTGAACGGATTCTCCTCGTCGAATCGGCCGGAACGAATTCCGGCGACTCGAGGCGGCGGTGTGTGTAGAGAGGAGGGGAGGAGGCTAGGTGATTAGGGTTAGGGTTTAGAGTCTTATGTGTTATAATGAGTCCTAATCCATATTTAAATAGATATTAGTGTTGGACTTGGACAGGCCCAACGGGCCCGGGTCCAACTGATGAACATTCAGTTCATCTCCATCACCGCGACTTCATCGTAACTCCGATCGCCGATCAGATCGGACCGATCGACTCAGTTTCCGAAACTGAACATTATGATCTGAAAAACCATTTTTCAGAACCCCAGTGCAAAATGACCGTTTTGCCCCTCAACAGCGGGAAACCTCGGTTTGACCCCTGTTGACCTTTAGGAAGTCGCACTTCCCGAAATCCTCTTCTCGTGCTCAACACATTGAGCTGCGTATCCGTGCGGGAATCTCGAATCTAGTACTTGTGTGACCCTCAATGGTTCAGGGATACAGCTAGCTGTGGGCCCACAACCATTGTGGCTCCGGGATCACAATTACGGACCTGCCCAACATCATGGTAAAGCGTCTAGCAACATCGCCCCATGATCCCCTAGGTATCACTGATAGTGCCTACAAGAACCAGTCGGTCGTGGTTACCGTACGGTACGGTCCTTTCAATCCATATATCCCGATCAGATCAACGACCATTGGTAAATCGAGAGTCGCTATAGATCCGATAACTATACATACATCTTGAAGATCGAATAGTGACATCGCGAGTGTAACTAGGTAAACACATTTACCTAAAACACTTCTAGTACTCTGGCCAGAGATTTATACACTATTATCCCCTCAGATAGCATAGGATATCCACGCATGTCTGCGAGCGGTGAATCCTCGACAACGATGCATCGACTCCTACATGCATCGGGGTCTCACCCAATCCCGACGCCTTGTGAGCCCAAGTGAGTCGGCAAATGGGTCAAAGTGAGACGCCTATCATGTAGAGTCTCAATGACTTTTCGAGTCGTGAGGACTAATCAGTACAACCAAGACCTCGGACTTATCCACTCGACAAATGGTAAGCACTTGGAAAGTCCGAACGAGGGTAGTTCGATAGATCACCAGGTCACTATCTATCTGCATGCTTAGAACATCACAATGTTCCTACCAATGAAACATGGTACTTCGCATCGCAGATACAAGTCTTGAACTCGGGCGGCCTTATCCTCATTTTGACGGCCCAATCGACTAGGAACATGTTCAGAATACACAGCGACTATTAGATGTGTTTCATGATAGCCGTCATACCCACTATCACATCTAACATACGCTTCAGTGCATTCTAGGTCTTTACTCAACGCAATTGTAAATCATTACACACATAATGAAAGTAAAGAATGCCATATAAGTAAATGCGAATATCATATATAAAGACTGTTTGTACAAGAGTCTATAAAACCCACACGCCACAAGTTGGCTAGTTGGGCATCTACTCTAACAGTAGCTACAAGAAATATGCCTTTACACGTATAGCCATCACATCTGAAATATCCCTTTTTTGTACTATTACTGAATTAATGCTCTCTGTCACATCTGAAAACTGTAATGCTCTTCTCGTAAAACTGAAACACTATGAAATCTGAAGTCTGAAGAACACTGTGTAGAGTCTGCTCACATTTGAACGCATATACCCGGATCTGTTACCGTAACCTCTGATTCAAATCTGATACCTTCAAATCTGAAATTCTACCTAATAACTGAAATAACCCGAATACTCAAATCCGTTAAATTCTGATTCAAAATCTTCAACTCGATAACTGAGATCTGATAACCAAATCTGAAATTCTCTGAAATTCTCGTCTCAATAGACGTCCAGATCTAAAATATTTCCTTCTCTTCAGTGCGAAAACTTAGGGTCCTGATCTGAGTCTTATGTTCAGTTCTTAGTCTTGTTTTTGTTATCACCAAAACTTATAAATTTTATCTTAACAATTTTCCCCTTTTTTATGATGACAAAACTTAGCAGCCTTCGACTTAAAAGATACGAAAGATATAGCTTGAAGTCGCTGTTAAGATAAAATTTATTAGTTTTGGTGATAACAAAATAAGACAAGAACTGAATTCTAAAGTAACATCTGGACAGTCAGTCAGTCGTAGCAATTAACAGTTACGCATATTTCAGATGTTGGGTCGACTTTCACTATCGGGTTGATTTTCAGATGTCAGTCAGTAAGTTGAAGTTTTCAGATATCGGAATGTGGTTTACAGTTGATTTGCTATCAGATCTTGATATTCGGGAACGGTTCAGATGTTGAGTGATCTATTCAGATGTCGAGTGGTTTATTCAAATATCGGGTTGAAAATCTCAATTGTAAAGATTTCAGATGTTGATAATATACGAGTAATCATATTCTGGTATCGAGTCTTTATTTCAGTTGTGAGGGCAATTCAGATGTTGATCAAAGGGCTACACAATCAGACTCTGGTATTAGTTCAGCTATTGGTATGTACTTCAGAAGTAAATGCTTTCAGATGTTGAGTACAGTTGCTTTTGAATCAGCTGTGGTTTATTGTGAGCTACTCAGATTTTGGATTACATGTGTAACAGAAGCATTCAGCTGTTGAAGCAATCAACTGTTGTAAGTATTCAGATTTTGGGTTAACAAAGATTTCAGATGTCGGGACAGTATCTCAGTGCTATATTCAGATGTTGAAGTATTTCAGATGTTGATACATTCAGATGTGACAACTACGTTTACTCAAATCAGAATTAAGATAGTCGTCTTCTTTAAGAAAGAAAGAACTGTGTTAACTAATAGAGATTTCAGGCGCAAACGACAAACCGATTCAAACACGATCATATATTCAAATTGGAAAGACGGGACAGTATCTCAGTGCTATATTCAGATGTTGAAGTATTTCAGATGTTGATACATTCAGATGTGACAACTACGTTTACTCAAATCAGAATTAAGATAGTCGTCTTCTTTAAGAAAGAAAGAACTGTGTTAACTAATAGAGATTTCAGGCGCAAACGACAAACCGATTCAAACACGATCATATATTCAAATTGGAAAGAATCAATGGTGAAGATCAAATCGTACAAATGCCTGGAATTAAGGAGACAATGTTAGAGCTATTTTTGAGTAATAGTACACAGTACGCGGAGGGCGTTATACGATGTTTACCCAAATAAGGAGATACGAAAATTCAGATCTGACAAAGCACAAATTGCCTTTTGCATACCGTAATCGTTATTCGTTGAAGATTTGCAGAGGAGAATATCTTTCTGGCTAACTTTCTGACCGTTGAGAGCAAAGGGTATAAATAGCTGGAATTTGAATTGTAGAAGCTCTCCGTCTCTCGCTTAATCGATACACACAGTCTTTCTCTTGCGCTCAGTAATTTTAAAAGCTCTCATATACTCTCTGAGATTTCTGAAAGGCATTCAAACGAAAATATTCCAAGTTTCAGAAATCCAATCTCGAAGAATATTCAAAGTCTAGAGTTCACAGATTTTACCTTCGAGATATCATCTTCTGGTTCACTTGTTGAATCGTGTTTCATAGTATAGAAACCAGAAGATTTACAGTCTCAAATAGTTGTGTATTTCACTGTATTATCATTTTGAGTCTGTAACGAACTGGCTTTGTGAAGCATTTCGAAAAAATCCCATTACTTGTATTCAGCAGCTGCGTCTGCTTGTTGATTGGAGTTGTTAGGAGTTCATGTGGAGCGAGGCTTGGTGATTGGGTGTCTACAGCGACTGTATTCATCAACATATTCTAGTGGAACCTTCCTGAAGAAGGAAGAAGGGGAGACGTAGGATTTGATATCCGAACTTCCTTAAACAAATCTCTTGTCCATACACTTTTACTTTATTGCATTTATTTATATTTACATTGTTCATAGATTGATCGACTTCATTCCGCACATTATTTGTTAGTCGAGAAATCTGATTTTAGAATGAGATACCTTAAATCTGGTAACTCGCATTTAAGTTAAGCAAGGCGCTTGTAAAAACTATTTTAAGGTTTCGAAAATTTAAAATCCCAAAGGAGTTCATTCAACCCCCCCCTTCTGAACTCCTAAGGCTGTTTTTTGATCATATTGATCCTATCAATTGGTATCAAAGCCTGCGCTATCTCAGTATTGAACAGTTTGTTATTTGTGATTTATATATTTCAATATGTCTACCTCTCACAACAAGATTCCTATGTTTTCTAAGGAGGACTATGATGACTGGAAGATCAGAATGCAAGCGCACTTAGCTGCTCAAGACGATGATCTGTGGTCAGTCATCACTGATGGTCCAATGAAAATAATGAAGATAAACATAGCATTCACGACGACACCAGAATATGTGGAAAAGAGGATACATGAGTACACTAACGAGGAGAAAAAGAAAGCGAATCTGGACAATGTGGCCAGGGATATCCTCTACAAGATGCTGGACAAAAATATGTTCAGAAAAATCAAAACCTGTACCACTGCCAAGGAAATCTGGGAGAAGCTGATACAAATCTGCGAGGGCAATGATGAGACGAAAGAGAACAAGCTAACTGTGGTCCAGCAGAAATATGAATCAATTAAGATGAAGGATGGAGAAACCATGGAAGAGTTTGACGAACATTTTAGTGCTGTGGTAATCGAGTTGGAGGAGAAAAAGAAAGCGAATCTGGACAATGTGGCCAGGGATATCCTCTACAAGATGCTGGACAAAAATATGTTCAGAAAAATCAAAACCTGTACCACTGCCAAGGAAATCTGGGAGAAGCTGATACAAATCTGCGAGGGCAATGATGAGACGAAAGAGAACAAGCTAACTGTGGTCCAGCAGAAATATGAATCAATTAAGATGAAGGATGGAGAAACCATGGAAGAGTTTGACGAACATTTTAGTGCTGTGGTAATCGAGTTGACAAGCTTGGGAAAGGAGTACAGCAACAGAGAGCTGACACTCAAAGTGATGAGAGCGTTGCCAAGGGAATGGGATGTTAAGACGATGGCCATGCGTGAGTCCAAGGATCTTAACAAGCTGGAACTGCAAGATCTGTTTGCAAATTTTAAAGCCTATGAGTTTGAGTTAGAAACAAGATCTGAAGCTGGACCCTCAACATCTCAACCAACCAAAGCATTAGCGGCAACAACATCTGAACAGTGCTCTCCAAGCACGAGCAAATCCGCAGAACAACTCAGCAACGACGCCATGTCCCTCTTCGTTAAGAAGTTTGGGAAAGTCATGAGAAAATCCTATAACCCTTCTTTCTCTTATAATAATGCACATAAATCCGATAAGATTACCACTGACCAAAATTGTTTTAACTATGGTCGTCCAGAGAACTTTGCTGCAGATTGCAATAGGCCCAAGAAAGAGGACAGATTCAAGAGGGATGAGAAGAAAGAAGATAGATCCAAGGAAAGAACAAAGGATAGAAGGATGAGGACAAGAGCTGATAAGAGGCCCAACAGAAAGAATGATCGCAAAGTACTAGTTGCTGAGGAGACAACAAGAACTGGGCTGATACCGATACAGATTCCTCATCAAGCAGTTCTTCATCCAGCGATAGTGAACAGGAGGAAGTTCACTGTCTCATGGCTAATCAGACTTCGGAAGATGAGGATAACAGGTACAAAGCTGGAGATGAATCAATCATTTGGTATCTCGATAGTGGGTGTGCAAGACACATGACTGGAAACCCGAAGCTGCTATCAGATGTTACTCCACACAAAGGAGCAAAAATAGTTTTTGGTGATAACTCACATGGTAACACTGTGGGTAAGGGTAAGCTTATTCACAGTAACATTTCCATCTCTGATGTCTTAGTAGTTGATAATTTTCACTATAATTTGATTAGCATAAGTCAGCTATGTGACAAGGGTTACATAGTTAACTTTCAACAGCACACATGCAAAGTCCAGAGTCCAAATGGTCTGATTGTGTTGGTAGGTAAAAGATCAGGGAATACCAACATTATCAACTGGTCAGAGCAAATGGGATCTGAACAGATTTGCTTAGCAGCCAACTCTTCCAAGAGCTGGTTGTCGCATCAGCGAATGAACCATCTAATCTTTAAAACGCTTGCTCATTTGAGTCAGCATGAACTGGTTTCTGGTATGCCCAAAATCAATTTTTCTAAAGACAAGATCTGTGCCGCATGTCAGCTTGGTAAACAAATCCGTTCTACTTTTAAAAATAAAGGCGGTAAACGTTCTTCCCGAAGCTTAGAGCTTTTAAATATGCATCTCTTTGGTCCTATTCCCATAACAAGCTTAGGGGGAACGAACTACACCCTAGTTGTTGTTGACGATTTTACAAAATTCACTTGGGTGTTGTTTTTAAAAGCAAAATCTGATACCGCTGACCAGCTTATTCGGCTTTTAAAACGTTTGCAAAATGACAGATCTTGTACAGTCAACAGGATAAGAAGTGATCGTGGTACAGAGTTTTTAAATAAAAAAATATCTTCTTATCTAGATGACATAGGGATAAAGATGAGCTTTCTGCAGCTAGAACTCCTCAACAGAACGGGCTGGTTGAGAGAAGAAATCGCACTTTAAAAGAAGCTGCAAGATCTATGATTGCTTATTCTGGCATTTCGCAAAAATTCTGGGCAGAAGAAGTTAATACAGCTTGCTATACTCAGAACAGATCTATGATTAACAAGTTGCACAATAAAACCCCATATGAGATCTGGAGTGGCAAGAAACCTGATATTTCATATTTCAGGGTGTTTGCGTGTAGATGCTTCATTCACAATAATGGTAAAAATCACCTAACAGCTTTTGATGCAAAATCTGATGCAGGTATCTTCCTAGGATATTCAGCAGCGAGCAAAGCCTATCGAGTTTTCAACAATATAAGTCTAACTGTTGAAGAATCAGCATACGTTGTATTTGATGAGACAAGCTTTAGATCCAACTCAGCTGCGAGCCTCAACGATTTATGTTCACGTCTAGAATCATCCAGCATTGATGACTCAGATGATGACGTGGCACAACAAAGACATTCAGCAGAGATGGAACTAGCACTGGACACACCGCTTAGCAATGCTCAACAAGATCTGACAGGTAATCCAATAGTCATCGATTTAACTAACGTTGACTCAACACAGGATCAGATATCTCCAAGTGTGCCTGCTCCTGGAGCTGAAGCGACAAATGCACAAGATGTTCAAACAGATTTTGCACAAACAGATCTTGCCACACAACGACCAACACCTGATGCACAAGATGCGAACGCGAACCATCAATTGACATCGAACAATCTAGATGTGGCTATCTAGAAAGACATCCAAGCAGAACAGGAAGCAAACCCAATTGGACTTGATCTCCGGTGGAATAGAAATCATCCACCTGAGCAGGTCATAGGTAACATCGAATCTCCTGTTCGCACACAAAGCCAGCTGTTACATGATCATTTCGACTCAGCTTTCATCTCGCATATAGAACCTAAGCAAATAGATGAAGCCTTAGCAGATCCAAGCTGGGTATAAGCAATGAAGGAGGAACTAAATCAGTTTGAGAGAAATAACGTATGACAACTTGTACCTATACCTTAAAATCATTCAGTTATAGGAACTAGATGGGTCTTTAGGAACAAACTAAATGAAGATGAAATAGTAACAAGAAACAAAGCTAGACGGGTAGCTCAAGGATTTAGGCAAATGGAAGGAATAGATTTCGATGAAACCTTCGCACCATATACATATGTTCTTAGCTTATGCTGCATTTAAATACTTTAAAGTATTTCAAATGGATATTAAGAGCACATTTCTTAATGACATCTTAACAGAGGAAGTGTATGTTGCACAACCTCCTGGCTTCGTAGATCATACATATCCAAACCACGTTTATAAATTGGATAAAGCTCTGTATGGGTTGAAGCAAGCACCCAGAGCTTGGTATGATACACTGTCCAAATTCCTTATTGATCATGATTTCACAATAGGCACAGTGGATAAGACTCTATTTAAATTTGTCAAAGCTGATCATGTTCTGTTAGTTCAGATTTACGTTGATGATATCATATTTGGGTCAACTAACCCCAAGCTATGTCAAAAGTTTTCTAAGCTGATGTAGGACAAATTTGAGATGAGCATAATGGGCGAGCTAACGTTATTTCTGGGCTTACAAGTTAGACAGCTGGATAATGGAATCTTCATAAATCAAGCTAAGTATACGAAAGAAATGCTGAAGAAATTTGGCATGGACAACTGTTCAGCAGCTGCGACCCCAATGAGCTCATCAATCAAGCTAGACAAAGACGAAGTTGTTTCTGCCATTGAGGTATCATTATATCGTGGTAATTGGCTCCCTGATTTACTTGACTGCTAGAAGACCAGACATCATGTTTGTTGTCTGTATGTGTGCTAGATTCCAAGCGGAGCCAAAGAAATCACATTATATTGCTGTAAAACGGATCCTTAAATATTTAAAAGGAACTTCCAATGTGGGTCTTTGGTATCCCAAAGACTCAAGCTTTCAACTAATCGGTTATAGTGATGTAGATTACGTAGGATGTAGAGTTGATCGTAATAGCACCAGCGGTACCTGTAAATTCTTAGGTGATAGATTGATTTCCTGGTTCAGTAAGAAGCAGACATCTATTGCAACGTCCACGGCTGAAGCAGAGTACTTAACGGCTGGAAGCTGCTGTGCTCAGATCTTATGGATTCAACACCAGCTTAAGGACTATTGCATTAATGCTTCTGAAGCGACTATTCTCTGTGACAACAACAGTGCTATTGCTATCACTCAAATCCTGTACTGCACTCAAGAACGAAGCACATCGACATCAGCCATCATTTTATAAGAGACCATGTACTCAAGAAGGACGTCAAGCTAGAGTATGTGTCGACTGAGTAGCAAGTAGCTGACATCTTCACAAAGCCCCTGCCAGATGCTAAGTTTTCTTATTTAGAAATCTATTGGGTCTCTTAGAACTGCCTTGATTGTCTTTGCTCTAACAATTTTCAGGTTGAACAACTTCTGGTTTTGTCAAATCTGAGTCTACCGTTCAAGGGGAACATCGTGGAATTCAGTTTTGATAAAATATCAGACTTGGGAGATCTCATCTTTAGGGGGAACGAGAGATCTGAATTAATAAGTGCTGAGTCAACTGAATATGTGAGATCTGGATACACTAAGATGTCATGTATACACAGTTGATACTTATCCATGATCAGATCTCGCAACACCCCTGCTGATACATAAAACAGATCTTAAGGTTGTGACGTGTTAAGTATTTGATGCCAGTTATCTATTTACCTTTTTGCCCTCGCGGTCAAAATTCAAAATCTTTTTAAAATATTATTTATATTTCGCAATATTGTCTAAATCTCTTCAAAATCATTTCAAATTATTTTCAAAATCTTATTTGCGCCATTGGATGATGGACACGTGGTTGTCATCACGCGTAACGTCACATCCACATTTTCTCTCTCTAGTACCTTTTGCATTCTCGTTTATATTTATGGTGTTTCCTTTTCATCTTCACTTACCTTGCGCATTTTACTCTCCAGTATTCTTGTGTTCTAGCCTTTTGTGTATTTTTCTGCAGATATTTCTCAGACGCGCTCTCCTTAATCAATCTACTGAAATGGCATCTTCCTTGATAAGAAATACCGTTCACGTTCTGTTTGACTCTGTCCTTGCCATGGACGACGAGTGGATAGTGGCTATATTCGAAGCCCTAGTGGCGTCAGGCCTAAAGGGGTTTCTGGGTTGCCCAGCAGTTATATATGAAGCTGCTTTGATAGAGTTCTTTCAGCATGGATCCGTCCGGGATGGAATGGTGGTTAGTACTATTCAAGGGAAAACCGTAGAAATCACTGAGGAAGTTTTTGCAGGAACGTTTGAGTTTCCTATTGATGGATTGACAGATTTGAATGAGGTTCCGATGGATCTCGTTTTTTATGCGAGGAGTATCTTTTCTTTCTCCGGTGAACAGATGAGCACTTCCTGCAACAAGCGGGAGATGAAGATTGAGTTCAGATTGCTAAGTGATATCTGGCAAAATCAATCTTTGTGAAGGCCGGGTCTTTCGACGCAGTCACCCACGAAAGATTCTTGATGATGGCTGCCATCAATGGAGGTATCCAAATTAACTGGAGCAGGGTACTGTTCAATATCTTTAAGGATATGGTGAGGTCGAAGCAAGCCCAAGGTTAAGAAGTACATATTTGCTGTTTTATGAAGAAGGAACAGGATTTGGAGTTGGGTGATTTCAAGGCGTTTCCACCTCTGAAAATCTTGGCTGAGAAAAATGTTAACAGATATATTGCCATTAATGATAAGATTTCTGTTGAAGATGTGGAGGGCGTGGCAGATGAATCCAGGGTGAAGAAGACACCCATGAAAAAGGCCGTGTGTAAAAAGAGACCAGCTACTGCTGTGGATGAGCACATATCAAAGAAGAAGAGTACTCGGGTTGGAAAGGATGCTAAAAGTTCAGCGATTGTTACAGTAGCACAAGAAGCTATCCCTCTGCAAATCGTTGAACCAATTCGAGATGTGCCAGCTATGCTACCTTCTAAGCCAAAACGAAAAGCTCCTAAGAGGAGATAAAAATTGCCAACAGGATCGGATGATGAAATTGTTAAAGAAGAGACGGCTGTTGGTGGTATTGCGAGAAGGATTCCGTGCCAGCTAGAGCAGATGTTGTTGATAAAGAGATATCAACTGCTGATGACGTGGACCACATTATTGAACAAGTAATTGTTGAAACTGCTCAGTTTGAGACAGATGTTGGAGGAACAAATGTCGGAGAAACAAATATTGGGGATCAGGCAGTTCAAAGAGCTGATGAGATGGAGCACTGGTTCAATGTTTCATACAAGGAATTTGTTGCTCGAGAAGCTGATAGAATGGTTGAATCAGGCAGTGATACTGATGAAGATATTGTAACTGATAAGGTCACTGAAATAGATGGATAAAGAGATATCAACTGCTGATGACGTGGACACATATTGAACAGTAATGTGAAACTGCTCAGTTTGAGACAGATAGTTGGAGGAACAAATGTACGGAGAAACAAATATTGGGGATCAGGCAGTTCAAAGAGCTGATGAGATGGAGCACTGGTTCAATGTTTCATACAAGGAATTTGTTGCTCGAGAAGCTGATAGAATGGTTGAATCAGGCAGTGATACTGATGAAGATATTGTAACTGATAAGGTCACTGAAATAGATGCTGGTGAAACAGCTGATGGGGAACAGATGGTACAGCGATCGGATGAGAAGGAGAAGGTTGCAGAATCTGGAGCTAGTGAGGAACGTGTGGTTGCGAAGAAAAATGCAGAATTTTTATGCAACAAGACAACTGATGAAGAGCTGATGTCTATTGATGATTTGCTGATGCAAATTTTTTATGATATGATGCTTCCATCAGTCTCTGCTGTTGAAATCACCAATATTAAATTTGGTCTCACAGTGAAAATCAACGAAGTGCAAAACAAGGACTGGTACTATGCCAGTCTTCCAACGAAGGGAAAGAGCCTTTGGAAACAGCTCACGTTGTGAAAGGGAACCCAGCTAGAGAGATGGTTCAGTTAATTTGTGGAGATGTAGATTTTCTTGTACAGCAGCGTGAACAGGTAATACAGGAGGTTATTGACTTCTTTCATTCTTTTAGTCTTAGCCAGTTAGTTGATTTAGAATCAGTAAGAGCCGTAGCCGCAAAAGAAAAAAATATGTTGCTTTGGGCTGAAACGAATTCTTTGGAAACTGCGGTAAAGCGAAGGTGTACATACTTGTCAAATACAGAGAAATGCTGCTGCGACAATTTTTGGAATAACATCGGAAATATTTTGCACCTGGCCAACCATGGACAGCAATGGCTTCGCAAATCATTGATCTACTTTCTGCTGCTCATCATAAATCTCTCGAAGCACTGTTGACACAGAAGAAAGAACATGGTTTGATTTGGGAACGTCCATGTTCCAGCAGTCTCTTTGATGACTCTGTCGATGGAGGTGGTGCAGTCCTTGCCCAATTTTATTCGTCTGGCCAAGTCCGCTTGCTGGGTGAGGCCGATGGTGTTAATTGATAGCAGTCTCTTTGATGACTCTGTCGATGGAGGTGGTGCAGTCCTTGCCCAATTTTATTCTCTGGCCAAGTCCGCTTGCTGGGTGAGGCCGATGGTGTTAATTGATGGGGTCTGGACACCTATACAGGGTAATGATTATTGGCGCAGCAGTTGCTGATTATCTCTATTTGTAAATAAACGACAGCTGCCGGAAAGGGCTATTGAAGACAGTTTTGTTCCTCATTGCTATTTTATTGAGCCTGATCAATATTGGGGAGCATTGCAGTCTATCATCAAACGTGGGGCTGGTTCAGAGTGTGTACAGATATTATTCGCTACAGTATGTTTGGTTGTCTGCGCCCATTTGGGTCTGTAAATTCTTGCAGGGACATTGTTGTTAAGAGTTCAGTTGTAGATATCTTTGAGAAGGTTCCGACTGGTTTTTGTGCGGTTCTTCAGAAAGGTAAAGATACAAACAGTTTTGTTGGATATTTCAGTGATTCTGTTGCAAAGCCAGTTTTAAAGTTCTTACCAGAAGTAGAATTAGTTTCCTCCGATGGTTCTACAGTCTATCGTTCTCCATCTCCTCAGTCTCTCTCATCAAGCGGTGACCAGCTAGATTTTCATCTCATCAGTCCCATGGATGAAGAGGTTATTGCCACAACTGATGTTGGATCTACCCCGGCTATTGCTCAGCTTTCTTTACCACCTGTTGTTTCAGAATTTTTTGATGATCTACGGGCTTCTATTTCTCGCATTATTGTAAATCAATCAAAGGAGTCTAGGAGGCAGGGTTATTCTCATGATGAATTTCTGGTTAAAATCAAAAATCTTGAGAGAACCCTCCTTGACACTCTCTATCAACAAGATCAAGCTTTCCGAAGCCTGATCCAAAGTGTTCGTCAAGAAAATCATAATTATACGGACGTACTTTCACTTGCACTAAAAGCTGTCCGTGCCCAAAATGCCATTTTGTCGACAGACTTAGCGGATGCTCGCAAGGAGGCGAAAGAGCAAAAAGCTATCATAGAGGACATGGATGAGAGGCTTGCTACCGTTTGGAGCGAATTGTTGGATTTCTGTGCTCAGGCACAGGAGAAATACAATAATCTTAACACTCAATTGGGCGAACTTGTTGATTACATCAATCGTGGTGGTAATGACAAAAAGGGGGAAGAGAGTAGCAGCCGCCATCCTCAACCGCCGCCTGATGATCAGAATAGACCCAGTGGGGGAAGTGCGAGCAGAGGTGGTGGTTCTGGTGGAAGCAGTAGGAGAAGAGATGATAGAGGTGGATCTTCAAAGAAAAGACATCGTAGTAGTGGTGATGGTGGATCTGGTTCTGGTCGTGTAACTTATGGACCGTATCTACCACCCACAAGAGATGCTAAATGGTGGGTCTTAGGAAAAGACAGTTTTAGGATGTTCTGCTTAGTTTTCTTGTACAAATCTTCTGTACAGTGTTCAGTTAATGAGATCTATGAAATTTCAGCAGACTTTGTGCAATTTATTTTTACCTATCTATATAAGTCATAAGGCTGCTAAGTTTTGTCATCACCAAAAAGGGGGAAATTGTTAAGATAAAATTTTTTAGTTTTGGTGATAACAAAATAAGACAAGAACTGAATTCTAAAGTAACATCTGGACAGTCAGTCAGTTGTAGCAATTAACAGTTACTCATATTTCAGATGTTGGGTCGACTTTCACATATCGGATTGATTTTCAGATGTCAGTCAGTAAGTTGAAGTTTTCAGATATCGGAATGAGGTTTACAGTTGATTTGCTATCAGATCTTGATATTCGAGAACGGTTCAGATGTTGAGTGATCTATTCAGATGTCGAGTGGTTTATTCAAATATCGGGTTGAAAATCTAAGTTGTAAATATTTCAGATGTTGATAATATACGAGTAATCAGATTCTGGTATCGGGTTTTTATTTCAGTTGTGAGGGCAATTCAGATGTTGATCAAAGGGCTACCCAATCAGACTCTGGTATTAGTTCAGCTATTGGTATGTACTTCAGAAGTAAATGATTTCAGATTTTGAGTACAGTTGCTTTTGAATCAGCTGTGGTTTATTGGGAGCTACTCAGATTTTGGATTACATGTGTAACAGAAGCATTCAGCTGTTGAAGCAATCAACTGTTGTAAGTATTCAGATTTTGGGTTAACAAAGCTTTCAGATGTCGGACAGTATCTCAGTGCTATATTCAGATGTTGAAGTATTTCAGATGTTGATACATTCAGATGTGACAACTACGTTTACTCAAATCAGCGTTAAGATAGTCGTATTTTTCAAGAAAGAAAGAACCGTGTTAATGAAAAAAGATTTTAGGCGCAAACGACGAACCGATTCAAACACGATCATATATTCAAATTGGAAAGAATCAATGGTGAAGATCAAATCGTACAAATTCCTGGAATTAAGGAGATAATGTCAGAGCTATTTTTGGGTAATAGTACACAGTACGCGGAGGGCGTTATGTGATGTTTACCCAAATAAGGAGATACGACAATTCAACCCTGAAAAAGCGCAAATTGCTTTTTGCATACCGTAATCATGATTCGTTGAAGATTTGCAGAGGAGAATATCTTTCTGGCTAACTTTCTGACCGTTGAGAGCAAAGGGTATAAATAGCTGGAATTTGAATTGTAGAACCTCTCCGTCTCTCGCTTAATCGATACACACAGTCTTTCTCTTGCGCTCAGTAATTTTAAAAGCTCTCATCTACTCTCTTAGATTTCTGAAAGGCATTCAAACAAAAATATTCCAAGTTTCAGAAATCCAATCTCGAAGAATATTCAAAGTCTAGAGTTCACAGATTTTACCTTCGAGATATCATCTTCTGGTTCACTTGTTGAATCGTGTTTCATAGTATAGAAACCAGAAGATTTACAGTCTCAAATAGTTGTGTATTTCACTGTATTATCATTTTGAGTCTGTAACGAACTGGCTTTGTGAAGCAGTTCGAAAAATCCCATTACTTGTATTCAGCAGCTGCGTCTTCTTGTTGATTGGAGTTGCTAGGAGTTAAAGAAGGAAGAATGGGAGACGTAGGATTTGATATCCGAACTTTCATAAATCTCTTGTCCCTACACTTTTACTTTACTGCATTTATTTATCTTTACATTGTTCACAGATTGATCGACTTCATTCCGCACATTATTTTTTAGTCGAGAAATCTGATTTTAGACTGAGATACCTTAAATCTGGTAACTCGGATTTAAGTTAAGCAAGGCGCTTGTAAAAACTGTTTTAAGGTTTCGAAAATTTAAAATCCCAAAGGAGTTCATTCAACCCCCCCCCATTATGAACTCCTAAGGCTGTTTTTCGATCCTGTTGATCCTATCAGTCGCGCTATGTATTTATGATCAAAACTATTCTAAGTACAAAGATTTGTACAAAGAACTGAAAAACTGTTAAAAATGCAATTGTCCAGATCTGTCCAATAATCAGTTCCCTCCAAATCAATATCTCCAGTCTCTTTGTCTAGGACCACTTTGCGAACCACCATTTCCTCTTTTTCTTGGAGGTTCACTTCTGCTACCACCACCACCACTAGGTCTGCTCTTATCGTCCGGAGGCGGCTGCGGACCTCGGCTGCTACCACTTTCCCCCTTTTGTCATCACGGCCTATATTGATATAGTCTATGATTTCAGCAAGGTGCTCGCGAAGGGTACTATAATGTTCCTGAGACTCCTCACGGAACACAAGCATAGTCGCTTTCTGGTCTTGCACCTCCTTTCGAATATCAGCCAAATATGTCGTTAAGATGACATATTGAGTCCGAACCTCTCTCTTAGACTCAAGAATTTCAAGCGGTAAGGAAGTTTTTGAATCTGTACTTCCTGTCGGACATTTTTAAGAAGACCTCGAAGGACTTGGTCTTGCTAAGTATCAGCTTCTGCAAGGGCTTTCTCAAGATGATCGATCTTTGATAAGAGTTGGTTCTTGAGATCGCCAATCTGTCCTTAGTCCGCAACTGATTAATGGAAAGCTGAGTAACAGAAGCCCTGAGCTATGCAAATGATTCGGTGAAATCTGTCGCAGGAATAGCAGTGGTAGGAATTAAGATCTGGTCAGCTGTCTCGGCACCCAGAGGAATGTCATCGGTAGTTAAGTGCACAAGAGAATCAGCAGAAGTACTCGGACTTGGAGAATTCAAAACTGTATCTGGATTGCGCTGAGAAAAACTGTCAGATTCTATTGGATATGGATTTTGATCTGTTTCTATCTGTACAATTGGATCTGCAGTAACTGAATCTAGATGGCGCTGAGAAAAACTATCAGATTATGTAGGATCTGGATTTTCAGAAGAAATCGAGGGTTCCGATCTCGAAGAGGGGGAGCGGTAAATGGTCGAACCATCAGAACTGGAGAGAGAGTCTATACCACTGGCTGTACAACATAATTATTAAAGAAATCAACCAAACTGTCTGTATCCACACCATGCTGAAATACACCACGAAATCCGGACGGGACCTCCTCTATATCTACAACGGGACCGATTATGTCTCTACAACGATTAACTGTACCAACGGGTTGTAAAAATCTAAACAGTGAAAACTGTACGACTGCCACACAAACTTCTGTCCAATAGTCGCGAACAAGCCTTGAAAAAGGTGATCTAGAGTCTAGATCTTGGACTGGTTCAACAAAAGCGCAGAGCGGAGCAAGATCATCAATGTAAGGCCTTTGAGGAAAAATTTCCCAATTGTGAGAATCAACTGACCTGGAAATGGGTCTCCAACAACTACCCCTTCTGCGATGAGCCAAGATCCGTCAGCCAAGAACATTGTTCTAATCCAGCATGTCGATTTGAATTTCGTATTAGATCTGAGAATGAAAAAATCAAGCTGGACATTGGGTCCTTCGAATAGATGTGAACTATATGGCTGTGTCCACTCCAGCTTGTGCTCTTTCACCTGCTGCAGCAAATTTTCAGCGCAAAATGATGGGCAACAGTCAGCAAATCCAAGACTTTAAGATCGATGGCTGTTTTGGGCATGCCTGGTACAAAATTATGGCGTCTGGCCTCTAAGAATTTTCGAAGTAGCATCTCTCATACTTGGCAATTGTGTACACCCGCCTCTGAAGAGCTATGTGAACCGAATCCGTCTCAGCCCAAGTCAGAACTAGCTCTTCCTTTGCAGCAATATCTTTAACTGAATCTAACACAGCTAATCTGCGAAAACTAAAAGAATTAAAGAATTTAACAACGTCCTCTATCACCTGCTCTCTCAACTGTACAACAAAGTCGATATCGGCACAAATCAATGAGACGAAAACTAAAAGAAATTAAAGAATTTAACAACGTCCTCTATCACCTGCTCTCTCAACTGTACAACAAAGTCGATATCGGCACAAATCAATGAAAATATTTCACGGGCCGTATTCCCTTGTATTGTATCTACCACAAGAGGCTCCTTCCCCTTGTCATAATCGGCAGCAATTTGTGGAAGACTGGCCTTGTACAGATCCACCTCACGAATCTCAATCCCTTGGCCAAACTTTATCTTCGTTGGCTCGGCAGCTGTAACCGAGGGCATCATCATATCATCATGAATTTGCTTCAAAAGGTCCTCAAGAGACATTAGTTCTTCATCAGACGTTGATGGTTTTTCATTAAGCTCCAGAGCCTTGCTCAAAGGCTCTGTGTCCTCAGAGTCAGTCATCGTCGCAACACTCTTTGCCAGACTCAAATCTTCAGTAGCCACTGGCTCAATCTCCTTGTCCTTCTCAGCTGCTGCAGGCTCAGTTATCTTACTCGTTTGCTTAGACCCAGACATGTCGTCATCCTCCCCAGATCTCAAAGGCTCTTTAAGAAACTGTTTCGGTGCAGTAAAAGATGCAATTTTCCTAGCAATTTCATTTTCAGCTCCATCAAGATTATCATCCTCATCATTGAAAGCAATCGAGGTCTATCTCAGCAGATCTCGTTATCCTTGGTTCCATGAAATCTTTTTCCATATGTGCTATCTCTGTAATCACTTGAACAATAATCTGATCAACGTCATCAACAACATCTCTCACATCTGGTTCTTTCTCACCATCAGATCCTATTGGCAACACCAATTTTCTTTTTGGTGCACGGCGTCGTTGAGCTTTAGGAGTAGGGACTAGAATATTAGATAAAGGTTACACATCTTGAACCACGAGAACCGTCGCCAAGCCCTTTTCTGTGGGAGCAGCTCTCCCAGCAGTAGTCCTCATCTTCTTAGCGACAGGCTCACCAACAGCAGGAGTTGGTCTCCTCTTTGATGCAACCTTCTTCTTCACAACTGGCTCATCTCCCGCTGGCTCATCCACATCAACTGTGATATTTTTGTTTTTGGAATCATACGCGCCCACAGTCTTTGCCGTAAGAATCTTCAGAGGTGGGAAATCCTTTGATTCCCTCAACACCAGATCTGGTGCACCCTTAAAAAAAATTCAAAGATGCACCGCATATCCTCTGGCTTGCTTCATCACGGGAGTCACCATATCCTTGAAAATATTAAACAGAAATTTGCCCCAGTTAACCTTGACTCCACCATAGATGGCAGACATCATCAAGAATCTCTCATGGGTGACGACATCGAAGGAACCGACTTTCACAGTCACTGTTTTAGCCAATATGTCATTCAACAGGTGGAACTCAAACTTCATTTCTCTCTTTTTGCAGGAGGTGTTCAGCTGTTCACCATCATAAGAAAATGCAGTCCGTGCATCAAACACCAAATCTTTTGGGACATCACTCATATCAGTCAATCCCTCTGTCGAGAGCTCAAACGTTCCAGCAAACACTTCCCCAGTAAACTCAACGGACTTTCCCTGAACTGTACTAACCACTTTGTCATCCTACACAGAAGCATTCTGAATGAACTCCACCAACGCAGCTTCATAAATCGTTGAAGAATATCCTAAGAATCCTTTGAGTCCAGAAGTCTCTAGGGCCTTAAACATCTTAACCATGCCTTTGTTTTCCATCCCGAAGATGGAGTCATAGTATATCTGGGTAGCATTGTTGATCAAAGCGGAGGTCATTACTGATAGATAGATTGAACTGAGAAAAACGCCGAAGATAATCTGCAAATAAGAAAGCACTGGAAGCAAGAGATTTCGATAGCAATATTTTGCAAGGTAAATATTTAGAGGAAAATGAAACGATTTATATAAGGAAGAGAAGATGAAACGACAAGCGTTTACTGTGTTGATGTGACGTTTCGCATGATGACAACACACATGTCAATCATCCGATGGCACGATCAGATTTGGAAAAGATTTTTGAAATCATTTTGGAAAAGATTTTCGAAATCATTTTGAGTCTTAACCGCAAAGGGTAAAAAGTGAAAAAGAGCGCCATTTTATCATTACGTCACAATCATAGATCTGAAACCAATTGATATACCAGCTGAGGTACTACCAGATCTGTCCACTTATAAGCATCAACTGTATATTTGCGAAATCTGAATGGATTCAGATCTCACGCATTCAGCTGACTCAGCACTTATTAATTTAGATCGATGTTCCCCCTGAAGCTGAGGTTCTCCGAACTCTGAATGTTTACTAAATCTGAAAGTCCCAGATCTTCTCCCTGAATAGTAGATTCAGATTTGAAGTAAATGAAAGCTGTTCAACCTACAATTGTTAGCACAGAGACAGATCAAGGTAGTTCTAAGAGACCAAGAATATTTTGAAAATACGAAAACTTAGCGTCCGATAGGGGTTTCGTGAAGATATCAGCAACTTGCTGATCTGTTGGCACATATTACAGTCGGACGTCCTTCTTGAGCACGTGATCTCTTATGAAGTGATGCCTGATGTCGATATGCTTTGTTCTAGAGTGCAGCACTGGGTTCTGAGTGATTGCGATGGCATTGGTGTTTTCACAGAGAATAGGCGCTTCAGAAGCATAAATGCCGTAGTACTTGAGCTGGTGTTGAATCCATAAGATCAGAGCACAGCAGCTTTCAGCCTCTAGATACTCTGCATCAGCTGTGGACGTTGAAATTGAAGTCTGCTTCTTACTGAACCAGGAAATCAGTCGATCTTCTAAGAATTGACAAGTCCCACTTGTGCTTCGACGATCAATCCTGCATCCTGCATAATTTGTATCTCTATACTGATGTCGATATGCTTTGTTCTAGAGTGCAGCACTGGGTTCTGAGTGATTGCGATGGCATTGGTGTTTTCACAGAGAATAGGCGCTTCAGAAGCATAAATGCCGTAGTACTTGAGCTGGTGTTGAATCCATAAGATCAGAGCACAGCAGCTTTCAGCCTCTAGATACTCTGCATCAGCTGTGGACGTTGAAATTGAAGTCTGCTTCTTACTGAACCAGGAAATCAGTCGATCTTCTAAGAATTGACAAGTCCCACTTGTGCTTCGACGATCAATCCTGCATCCTGCATAATTTGTATCTCTATAACCTATTAGTTGAAAGCTGGAGTCTTTGGGATACCAAAGACCCACATTGGAATTTCTTTTAAATACTTAAGAATTCTCTTTAAAGCTATGTAATGGGATTGTTTAGGCTCTGCTTGAAATCAATCACACATACAGACAGCAAACATGATGTCTGGTCTGCTAGCAGTTAGGTATAGCAAAGAGCCAATTATACCACGATACAAAGATACCTCTATGGCAGTTCCAGCTTTTTCTTTGTCTAACTTGATAGAAGCGCTTATCGGGGTCGCAGCTGCTGAACAGTTGTCCATGCAAAATTTCTTCAGCATTTCTTTCGTGTATTTTGCTTGATTAATGAATATTCCATTGTCAAGCTGTCTCACTTGTAATCTCAGAAAGAACGTCAGCTCACCCATCATGCTCATCTCAAATTTGTCCTGCATAAACTTAGAAAATTTCTTGGGTTAGTTGACCCAAATATAATATCATCTACATAAATTTGAAAATTTCTTCAGCATTTCTTTCGTGTATTTTGCTTGATTAATGAATATTCCATTGTCAAGCTGTCTCACTTGTAATCTCAGAAGAACGTCAGCTCACCCATCATGCTCATCTCAAATTTGTCCTGCATAAACTTAGAAAATTTCTTGGGTTAGTTGACCCAAATATAATATCATCTACATAAATTTGTACTAACATGACATGATCAGATTTGAAAAATTTAAATAATGTCTTATTGACGGTGCCTATTGTGCAAATCATGCTCGATAAGAAATTTTGAAAGTGTATCATACCAAGCTCTGGGTGCTTGCTTCAACCCATATAGAGATTTATCCAGTTTGTAAACGTGATCTGGATATGTATGATTTATGAAGCCAGGAGGTTGTGCAACATTTACTTCCTCAGTTAAGATTCAATTTAGAAAAGCACTCTTCACATCCATTTGAAAGACTTTAAAGTCTTTGTATGCAGCATATGCAAGAAACATGCGAATGACTTCTAATCTAGCTACTGGAGCAAAGGTATCATCAAAGTCTATGCCTTCCATTTGTCTAAATGTCAGGCCACGTGCGCTAATACAACATTAATCACAATTATGGGGAAGCATCATAAAAATACGGGCTAAAAAATTTCGAATAAGGGCCTGATCCAATATCATTTCAAAATACATCATACTTAAAATAGAGTTTAATTCAAAACTCAAACAACAACACAACAGGTAATCAAAACAAGTCTCAAACTACAGATCCCCCAAATACATAAAGGCACAGGACATCCCCTGGCTCAATATAAGTATAAATATACTGGGACTCAACCAAACGGGGATCTACTAGCTGAAGCTCCACTCTGCCCAGCCAGATTACCTGTAGCTCCTGCAATGGGCAACACAGTCCCAAAAACACAAAGAAGGAAAAGAAATAAGAGGTCAACCTCAGTACGAAGAGCACAATAAAAGCATAAATCATATCAGACAATGCAATATAACTATCGTGCAATGCATGAAAGGGCTACCAAGAATCATCGGTAGGCAAACAGAATAGCACAACGACTCAGCTGTGTAATCTCATCAATCATCATCATCTTGTGATCTTCAGGTACGACGACTCAGCCGACCATCACAAGGCAGTGTGGTATTCAGGCGCAACGACTCAGCTGGCCACCACATCAAATCAACGTTGGACCTTTCAGGCACGACGACTCAGCCGGCTGATCACAACGTGTAAAGGGATTCAACTTTCAATAGAATCACGCTCAATATGCATGCATGAATGCACAGCAGACTCATGCTTAATCAATGCATACATCACACGCACAAACAGCAATGAGCGAAGCAGATAATTCAGCAGTCAATGCAGAACACAGCAGTTAACACACAATAGAAATATTCCCAAAGTTGATATCAAAAACTGCTCAATACATAGCTCTATTCGTACCTCAAACCTCAGTAGATCTTACACAACAGAAGGGTGCGGCAACCAACTCAAGTTCACTGCCCAAGCAACTCCACGGCAACTCAGCAGAAGCTATTACAAGCTCAAATCTGTCAAAGTATCTAGAAATTCAACTCAAATCTGAACTCAACAGCTTAAATTCTAAAGTCCAGTAGCTTAACTCGGCTACCTAGCTCCTACAGAGCACTACTCAGCTCTCATACGAAGTTTAAAAAGGGAAGGAATCGCTTACCCAAAGCTGTCGAAGAACAGAAGAACTACTGGTCCACAATTGCGAAGACTCTCCAGCACTACAGCAACTTCACGTTCCTCAAATCCGGCGACTCCAGTCTCAAAACTGGTACTAATCGAAAGCCCCAGAGAAGACGAGCTCAGCGCTACCAATATTACTCCATACGGCGGCAAGAAACGACTAAAATTGATCGAAATATGGTTTGAATGAATAGTAGTTATCGAGGGTTATCGGGGAAGAAGATAGGAAATCTAAGATTTTAAAATGCTCTAAGTGTCGATCAGCACTTGCATTTAAATCCCCAGTCAAAGCTACAACAGAAGTCATCATCGACTAATTCAGATGTCTCACCAACTCAGATCTTGGTACAAAACAACTTTCATTCTAAGGCAGAAGTCTCTCGCAACTGGCCTCAGCTGTCTCGAATCAGACTTTGCTACTCTCTACTAATGCAACACCAAAAATACATCACGCTAACTTATCCAAACGACGTAGCAGCTCTAATGCTGAAACAGATCTCTCGCTAGCAACATCTGAACGTGCTAACTACCAGCGGTTAACTCAGCTGTTGACTAACACACGACAACTTCTCGTACCCGAGCGCCAACTCTAACAGCTGCTTCTCGCTACACTCTCACTGCTGAGTTGACTAGCGTTGACATCTGGTCACGCTAATACTGAAAACACAATACGACATCGCATTACCTCCAACAACGCCACATCTGACCAGTGCTCAAAACGACAGCGCTTTGCTCCCTGCTTGCAACAACTACGTAAACACACAAGGGCACATATGAGCATCCAGATTTCGCTAAAAAGTGAAATTCTAAAAATCACTAAATCCTCAAATCTGAAAACCCAATACTCAGAAACTCAATTAGCTAATTCCAAACTTAGCAAATTCTAGTCCTCACATTAAATCCTTGTGCTACCAGTCTAGCTTTGTTTCTAGTTACTACGCCATATTCATTCAGCTTGTTTTTAAAGACCCATCTAGTTCCTATTACAGAATGATTAGAAGGTCTAGGGATAATTGCCATACATTATTTCTTTTAAATTGACTAAGTTCTTCTTGCATTGCATCTATCCAGCTCGCGTCATCTAAGGCTTCTTCTATCAGCTTTGGTTCTATATACGATATGAATGCTGAATCAATGTAATCATGCATGAGCTGGCTTCGTGTGCGAACAGGAGAGTGAATGTTACCTATGATCTGCTCGGGTGGATGATTTCTATTCCACCGAAGATCAGATCCGATTGGATTTGCTCCTTTTTCAGTTTGGATGTTCGATTGTTTGGCTTGATCTGGATTTTCTATCACCAAGTGATAAGGGCTTTGTTGTTCCAGATTTGGATCAGATACCAATTGATAATTTGAGTTGACAGCTTGGGCATCTGGATCTGGTCTGGATACCAATTGATGTACTGCAGGATCTTCTTGCGTATCCAATTGAGCAGAAGTGGTTCAACATCCGCAGCTTGCACACTAGATGAGATCTGTTCCTGCACAGGGTCAAAGTTAGTCACATCAATGACTACTGTGTTACTTGCCAGATCTTCTTGTGCGTTATCTTGTGGTGTGTCTAGAGTTGACAGCTTGGGCATCTGGATCTGGTCTGGATACCAATTGATGTACTGCAGGATCTTCTTGCGTATCCAATTGAGCAGAAGTGGTTCAACATCCGCAGCTTGCACACTAGATGAGATCTGTTCCTGCACAGGGTCAAAGTTAGTCACATCAATGACTACTGTGTTACTTGCCAGATCTTCTTGTGCGTTATCTTGTGGTGTGTCTAGATCTGGTTGGGGATCAGCTGAATGTCTTTGTTGTGGCACGTCGTCATCTGATTCATCAAGGCTGGTTGATTCCGGACGTGAACATAACTCATGTAAGCTCGCAGCTGAGTTGGATCGGAAGCTGTTTTTGTCAAACACCACATGTGTTGATTCTTCGACCGTCAGACTTCGATTGTTGAACACTCTATAGGCTTTGCTCACAGCTGAATATCCGAGAAATAAACTTGCATCAGATTTGGCATCGAAAGCTGTTAGGTGCTTTTTACCGTTATTATGAATGAAACATCTGCACCCAAACACCTTGCAATAAGATATATCAGGTTTCTTGCCACTCCAGATCTCATATGGGGTAATTCCATGGGTCTTGTTAATCATAGATCTGTTCTGGGTGTAGAAAGCTGTGTTAACTGCTTCTGCCCAGAATTTTTGTGAAATACCAGATAAGCAATCATAGATCGAGCATCTTCTTTTAAAGTTCAGTTTCTCCTCTCAGCTATCCCGTTCTGCTGAGGAGTTCTCGCTGCTGAAAGCTCATGCTTTATCCCAATGTCTTCTAGATAAGATGGTAGCTAATAATTTAAAATCTCGGTTCCTCTATCAGATCTTATCCGGTTGACAGTACAAGATTTGTCATTTTGCAAACGTTTTAAAAGCTTAATCAACTGGTCAGCATTTTCATATTTTGATTTTAAAAACAACACCCATGTAAATTTTGTAAAATCATCAACAACAACTAGGGTGTAGTTCGTTCCCTCTAAGCTGGTTACGGGTATAGGACCAAAAAGATCCATATGTAAAAGCTCTAAGCTTGGGGAATAACGTTGACCATTTTTCTTTTTAAAAGTAGATCGAATCTGTTTACCCAGCTGACATGCTGCACAAATCTTGTCCTTAGAAAAATTTATTTTGGGCATACCAGAAACCAATTCAAGCTTACTCAATTTGGCAAGAGTTTTAAAGTTCAGATGGTTCATTCTTTGGTGCCACAGCCAGCTCTTGGAAGAGTCAGCTGCTAGGAAAATATGTTCAGATCCCATATGCTCTGACCAATTGATAATGTAGGTATTCCCAGATCTTTTGCCTACCAATACAGTCAGAACATCTGGATTCTGAACTGTGCATGTGTGCTTTTGAAAGTTAACCGTGTAACAATTGTCACACAGCTGACTTATACTAATCATATTGTAGCACAAATTCTCAATGACAAGAATATCAGATATAGAGATGTTACCATGGGTAAGCTTACCCTTACCCACAGTGTTACCGTGAGAGTTATCACCAAACACAATCTTAGCTCCTTTGTGCGGTGTCAAATCTGATAGTAGCTTTGGATTTCCAGTCATATGTCGTGAACAACCACTATCCAGGTACCAGATGATAGATTCTTCTCCAGCTTTGTACCTGTTACCCTGCAATCACGAATACAGATTTTGGTACCCAATTTTACTTGGGTCCAGATCGGATTACCCCTTTTGGGACCCATACTTGAATTACTTTAACAGTCTTCCTAGTATGTGAGTCCATAAGGGTATGTGCAGAAATGTTGTGAGATCTGTTGAGATTTGGCTTAGTATGTGGACCATTCAGATCTCGTTGGGGCTGAACCTTTACCCACACAGATTTGACCTTCTTAGAACCACATCTGGACTGGTTGGGAATAGACAACTTAGAACCAGCTTTCGCCTTATATTTCTCAAGTCTATTCTTTAGCCAGCTTGGCTTGGAGTTCTCAGGTCTGATATATCCGATAGCAGATTTGCCTTTTTGGTTCAGTTGCCCAGAGGTCTGGTCATCATACTTTACCGACTCATAAGCATTGTGTATCACACTGGCTTTGACAAAATTCATCGTTTTGAACTTGTCATATGCCAGATCTGATTGAGTACTCGTTCCCTCAGAGCTTCTTTCTCCAACGCTGAAACCTAAGCTAGATTTGTCGTTCAGTGGCTTTTGAATCTCATGCAGCTTGTTCAAGGAAACGGAAGACTTGGTCCAGGAGCTCATCACTTTATTTAACCTTTCGTTTTCAGATTTGAGCTCACTAGACCTATTTCTCAAGAGATCATTCTCAATCATCAACTTACTCAACTCTGTCTTTAAACTGTCAGTATCCTCAAGCTGAGCAGTGCTTGATTCAACTGAACTATTTTTCAGACCATTGTTTTCAGCTTTGATTTCCTCAAATGTTTGAGATAGCTTCCGATACTCATGGACCATTTCATTGAGTGCATTGATCAGGTCCTCTCGTGTAAATTCAGAATTAGAAAATTCAAATACCTCATCTTCACTAGTGGTCTGATGTCAGGCCCTGTGCTAATTACTAACAATTAACACATAATAAGCGCATAAACACGGAAGCTAAAATCAGGGCTTAAAAATTTTTCGAAATACTATGGGCCTGAACTTCAAATCATACATTCAAAATATTCAATACTCAAAATATGAGTTAACTCAAACTCATACAACAATTAACCACATCACATCAATTCAAAAGACAGATCCCCTAATACATGATAACACGGGGCATCCCCCGGTTCAATACATATCATAAATAAACTGGGACTCAGGAATGCGGGGATCGACCAGCTGAACTTCCACTCTGCCCAGCTAGGTTACCTGAAACTCCTGCAAATGGGTAACAAGACCCAACAACAAAAGCAGGAAAACAAGTACGAGGTCAAGCCTCAGTACGAAGAGCTATCAAAGCAGATAAACATGCAACATGCTACCAATCAATGCTATGAATGCATGAGGGCTATCAAGAAATCGGATAGCTAGACCAGTCTATCAACTGGCAACTCAAATCAAGCCTCTATACCACGGTCTATCAACCGGGAAATCATCGGTCCGTGATCATCGGGGCCCGCCAGCCCATCACAGCTCGGTGGTAGACACTCGAATCCGGTAGTCACCACTCCGACGATAGCGTTGGACTTTTCGGGCCCTGATGTTCAACACAATCTGCGGTTCCACCTGAAGAGACGAAACGAAGAAATACTGATCACCCGGCTGGAATCGCCAACCAGAAGTACTCAACTCCTCATGAATTTTCGAAATACTCAAGGATGCTAACATCTCAGGCTGGGTCTTTCGACTTAGAGCGTCTGCTACCAAGTTCACTCGCCTAGGCTGATATTGAATCTCACAGTCAAAATTCTTAAGCAATTCCATCCAGCGTCGCTGCCTCATATTCAAATCCGACTGCATGAATATATATTTCAGGCTCTTGTGGTCGATGTACACCACAAATTCTTCACCATAGAGATAATGCCGCCAAATCTTCAAGGCAAACACTATCGCAGCCAACTCCAAATCATGAACCGGGTACCTCGTCTCGTGAGGCTTCAGCTGTCGAGATGCATACGCAATCACGTACCCGTTCTGCATCAAAACACACCCTAAACCACTCAGAGAAGCATCGGAGCACACAACAAATCCTCCGGAGCCAGACGGTAGGGCCAAAACAGGAGCAGTAGTCAACTTCTCCTTCAACGTCTGAAAACTGTACTCGCACTCATCAGTCCATACAAATCTCTTATATTTCTGAGTCAACTGCGTCATAGGCATGGCGATCGAAGAAAACTTCTCAATGAAACGCCTATAATAGCCGGCCAACCCCAAGAAACTACGGATCTCTGAAACGTTCCGAGGTCTCTCCCAGTTAAGCACTGCTTCGACCTTGCTCGGATCTACCGAAATTCCTTGTGCCGAAATCACATGACCCAAAAAGATAA
>KV018342.1:407823-420941 GCA_001598015.1 Dorcoceras hygrometricum
TGATATATCCGATACCAGCTTTGCCTTTTTGGTTCAGTTGCCCAGAGGTCTGATCATCAAACTTTACCGACTCATAAGCATTGTGTATCACACTGGCTTTGACAAAATTCATCCTTTTGAACTTGTCATATGCCAGATCTGATTGAGTACTCGTTCCCTCAGAGCTTCTTTCTCCAACGTTGAAACCTAAGCCAGATTTGTCGTTCAGTGGCTTTTGAGTCTCATGAAGCTTGCTCAAGGAAATGAAAGACTTGGTCCAGGAGCTCATCACTTAATTTAACCTTTCGTTTTCATATTTGAGCTCACAAGACCTATTTCTCAAAAGATCATTCTCAATCATCAGCTTACTCAACTCGGTTTGTAAACTGTCAGTTTCCCCAAGTTGAGCAGTGCTTGGTTCAACTGAACTATTTTTCAAACCCTTGTTTTCAGCTTTGACTTCCTCGAATGTTTGAGAAAGCATACGGTACTCATTGACCATTTCATTAAGTGCGTTAATAAGGTCCTCTTGTTTAAATTCAGTATTATAAAAATCAAATACCTCATCTTCAGTAGTGGTCTGATCTGCCATCAAGCAGTGGACTTCTTCTGGCTCACTGTCACTGGATGAGGAGCTGCTTGATGTAGAATCTGAATCTGAATCCGCCCAGTTCTTGTTTCTTTCCTCAGCAACAAGTAATTTTCTATCATTCTTTCGGTTGGGCCTCTTCTCAGATCTGGTCCTCATCCTTCTCTCTATGGATCTTTCTTTGTATCTATCATCTTTCTTCTCATCTCTCTTAGATCTGTCCTCCTTCTTGGGCCTGTTGCAATCAGCAGCAAAATGCCCTGGACGACCACAATTATAACAGTTCATATAAGTAGTTATATTTTCAGATTTGTTCGAATTAAAAGAAGGGTTATAGGATTTTCTCATGAATTTCTTAAACTTCTTGACGAAGAGGGACATGGCGTCATTGCTCAGTTGTTCTGCAGATTTTCTTGGTGAGAACTGTTCAGATGTTGTTGCAGCTAGAGCTTTAGTTGGTTGGGACGTAGACGGTCCAGCCTAAGATCTGGTCTCCAGCTCAAACTAGTAGGCCTTGAGATTTGCAAACAGAACATGGAGCTCAAGCTTGTTCAGATATTTGGACTCCTGCATCGCCATGGTCTTGACATCCCACTCCCTGGGCAATGCTCTCATCACTTTAAGCGCCAACTCTCGGTTTCTGTATTCCTTGCCAAGACTGGTAAGCTCTATTACAACAGCACTAAATCTTTCATCAAACTCAGCCATGGTCTCTCCATCTCATATCTTTATCAACGCATACTTATGCTGGGCCACGGTCAATTTGTTCTCCTTCGTTTCTTCATTGCCTTCGCAGATTTGAGTCAGTTTCTCCCATATTTCTTTGGCAGTGGCATAGGTCTTGAACTTGCTGAACATATTTTTGTCCAACGTCTTATAGAGAATTTTCCTTCGCCACGTTATCCAGATTGGCCTTTTTCTTGTCCTCTGTTGTGTATTCATATCTTTATCAACGCATACTTATGCTGGGCCACGGTCAATTTGTTCTCCTTCGTTTCTTCATTGCCTTCGCAGATTTGAGTCAGTTTCTCCCATATTTCTTTGGCAGTGGCATAGGTCTTGAACTTGCTGAACATATTTTTGTCCAACGTCTTATAGAGAATTTTCCTTCGCCACGTTATCCAGATTGGCCTTTTTCTTGTCCTCTGTTGTGTATTCAAATCTGCTCTTCTCTACCCATTGCGATGCTCCTTCAGTTATGGCTATTGCAGTGTTGGCTTTCATTATCTTCATGGGTCTATCAGTGATAACGAACCACATTTTATCGTCTTGCATGGCCAAATGCACTTGCATCCTAATCTTCCAGACATTGTACTCCTCCTTGGAAAACATAGGAATTTTGTTGTGAGAAGATGAAATTTTTAAATATATAAAGCACAAAGATAAAACTGTTCAATGACTGAGATACACAGGCTCTGATACCAATTGATAGGATCAATTAGGATCGAAAATAGGCCTAGGAGTTCAGAAGGTGGTGGGGGCTGAATGAACTCCTTGGATTTTAATTTTTTGAAACCATAAAAACGATTTTACAAGCCTTGGCTAAACTCAGATCTGAGTTACCAGATCTGAGGTTCTCAGTTTAAATCTGTTCGCTCGGTTAACAATAAATTATGTGGAAATAAACCGACTAACCAGTGAACAGTTAAGAGAAATAAATACGATGCAAATAAAGTAAAAGTGCAGGGATCAAGAGTTTGTCTATGGAAGTTTGGATATCAAATCCTACGTCTCCCCTTCTTCCTTTGTAGGAAGGTTCCACTAGAAGACTTTGATTTACACAGCCTCTGAATACACCCGATCACTGAGCCTCACTCCAAGTGGACTCCTAGCAACTTCTACTACACGCAGATAACACTGCTGAGTTACAAACAATCGTAATTTTTCGAACTGCTTCGAGAAGCACGTTAATTACAGACTCAATCTAAATAATACAATGAATATGATATTTTGAGTACTGTAGATATTATGGTTTCTATGACAAATAAACTCGATTTACAATTGTAAACCAGAAGATATCTCGAAGATAAATATTTTTTGAACAAAAGAGTGTTCTTCGAGATTTGAAAGCTGGGACTTAGAATATTTTTATCAGAGCTTAAACTGGGATAAGATCGTTTTCTTTTGATCATACTTGAGTCTAGGCATTGCGTTTTGATTCGATTCCTTGCTTGACTCTGTGACTTGCTTGATTTGATATCTGTCTCTGTGATTATCTGCTGTTAGTCTTACCTTGAGGTTTGATTAGATGCCGCCGAGGAGAGGTAGAGGTAGGACTGCTAGACGTACCGCTGAGGAGTCTAGGGCCTCGAAGAGCAACGAGGATGTTTATCAGGAGGTACCTTTGCATCAAAGAGAGAGACAGGCAGAGGTGGAGGATGTGATGAGACAGATAGGTGACATGGAGTTGGTGTTGGCTATGTTCCAGAGAACAAATCCCCCTACGTTCACTGGCGCTGAGGGTTGTCTTTCGGCTGAAGGCTGGTTGGATCACATGTAGGACTTGTTCGATACTTTGGAGTACACCACAGAATAGAGATTGAAGTTGGCCATCTTGCAGTTTAGGAGCATGCTCAACGTTGGTGGAAGGGTAATTCCAGAGTGATGAGAGAGACCAGAGTTCTAGTTTCTTGGGAGAGATTCTGTTCCGCGTTTCGACAGGAGTATACCCCAGAGTCGTACTTCAATAATCGATAGAGGGAGTTCGACAACCTGAAGCAAGGCAATCTGAAGGTTGCTGAGTATGCCAGACAGTTTTCTTCCCTACTGGCGTATGTTCCCCATGTTTCTAGTCAGTAGCGAACGAAGAGGAACAAGTTTATTAAGGGATTGAGGCCAGAGTTGTTTCAGTTGGTGTTGGCTAGTGCCCCATCGATGTATGCTGAGGCCGTGAATCGAGCGGTTGATATTGAGGAGAGTTTGTTGGATGCATCGATGCAGGTTCCGATGATAGTTGGACGAGGATACTTTCCTGCGCCTGAAGGTACGAATTCTTCCCAGTGTCCTCAGACTTCACAGCAATCAAATCGTCAGAGGTTCAGACCTCATGGGAAACAGTTTAAAAAGAAATCGAATTCGAGTTCCTCTGGTTCTGTGAGCTCTGGTGGCAGTGGATCAGGAGATGTATCTTGTGGACAGTGCGGTGGTAAGCACATGACTTCGCAGTGCCGTGGAGTTCAGGGGACTTGCCTGGACACTTTTTGAGAGTGTGCCCTTTGTTGAGGGGACAGTCTTTGGTTCCTTCGCAGCAAGGTTCGGCTGGTGGTTCTTCGCAGAGGCCGCAACCTCCTGCCCCGACCCAACGATCTGGATTCCAACCCCGTGAGCTGTCTAGGTTTGGAGGACCTTCGAGACCACAGTTTCCGAGACCGCAGCAGGCTCAGGTGAATTCTTTGTCGAGGGAGCAGGCTGATGAGATACCTAGTGGAGTTATCTCAGGTACATGCTCTATCTTTGATTTTACTGCGAGAGTTTTATTTGATACTGGAGCATCACACTCCTTTGTTTCTGCTATGGTTTGTGCATGAGTGTGAGCAGCAGGCTCAGGTGAATTCTTTGTCGAGGGAGCAGGCTGATGAGATACCTAGTGGAGTTATCTCAGGTACATGCTCTATCTTTGATTTTACTGCGAGAGTTTTATTTGATACTGGAGCATCACACTCCTTTGTTTCTGCATGGTTTGTGCATGAGTGTGAGTTGAGAGTTACCCCACTGTGTGATGTTGTATCTGTGTTCACTCTTGCTGGTGTGTGGTTGTTGTCCCATGAGATTGTGGTGGATTGTGTGATTTGGTTTGATCAGAATGTGATAGTGGCGAATTTGATCTCTCTGGAGATGAGGGATTTTGATTGTATCTTGGGAATGGATGTGTTGTCCAGCTTTAAGGCTACTGTCGATTGTTTCCATGGTGTGGTGAGGTTTCGCCCCAAGTCGGGATAGAAGTGGGATTTCTACGGTGCTGACTCACGCTCGAAGATTCCACTGGTGTCTGTCATGGAGATATTTAGTCTGTTATCACTGGGTAACGCTGGATTCATGATTTATGCGCTCGATGTTTCCCAAGCGTCGCGTCTGGAGTTGAGCGATATCCCGATTTTCAGAGAGTTTCCAGATGTGTTTCCAGACGAGATTCCTGGATTCCCTCCGAGAAGAGAGATTGATTTTAGTATAGAATTGGTGCCAGGTACAGCCCCGATTTCTAGAGCTCCGTATCGGTTGGCACAGCTGAGCTAAAAGAACTCAAGGATAAGTTGAGAGATCTTTTGGAGAAAGGCTTCATCAGACCGAGTATGTCGCCTTGGGGAGCTCCGATTTTGTTTGTGAAGAAGAAAGATGGGTCTATGAGGATGTGCGTTAATTTCCGACAGTTGAATAAAGCAACGATCAAGAATAAGTATCCGTTGCCAAGGATTGATGACTTGTTTCATCAGTTGCAAGGATCGACCGTGTACTCGAAGATTGACTTGCGTCTGGTTATCACCAGTTGCGAATTAGAGACGCTGATGTGGCGAAGATAGCTTTTCGAACGAGATACGGGCATTATGAGTTTTTTGTGATGCCGTTTGGATTGACGAATGCCCCAGCTGTTTTCATGGATTTGATGAATCGCGTCTTCAGCAAGTATATTGATCGTACGTTATTGCATATGCGTCTCGACAGTTGAAGCCCCATGAGACGAGGTACCCTATTCATGACTTGGAATTTGTAGCGATTGTCTTCGCCTTGAAGATCTGGCGTCACTATTTGTATGGTGAAGAGTTTGTGGTGTACACCGACCACAAGAGTTTGAAGTATATCTTCACCCAGTCAGATCTGAATATGAGACATCGTCGTTGGGTGGAGTTGCTCAAGGATTTTGATTGTGAGATTCAGTATCAGCCTGGGCGGATGAACTGGGTAGCCGATGCTTTGAGTAGGAAAGCCCAGCCTGTGATGCTAACATCTTTGAGTATCTCAAGAGTCCACGAGCAGTTGTGTACTTCTGGTTGGCGATTCCAGCCGAGTGATCAGTACTTCATAGTTTCTTCGATTCAGGTTGAACCACAGATTGCCTGTGTCGATAGTGTCCGACAGTGATCCAAGATTCACATCTAGATTCTGGAAGAGTTTACAAGCAGCTATGGGTTCGAGATTGGTGATGAGCACTGCCTATCATCCTCAGACAGATGGCCAATCTGAGAGGAACATTCAGACTTTAGAAGATATGCTGCGAGAAATTGTGATGGATTTATATGGTAGCTGGCAGGATTCTTTATCCTTGGTTGAGTTTTCTTATAACAACAGCTACCAAGTGACTATCGGGATGGCTTCATTTGAAGCGTTGTATGGTCGCAAATGTAGATCTCCGGTCTGTTGGGAAGAGGTTGGTGAAAAACAGCTTTCGACCCCTGATTTTGTGCAGCATATGAAATATCAGGTTTCGTTAATTCGAAGTAGAATGAAGGCTGCACAAGATCGCTTCACTAGCTATGCTAACAGAAGACGCCGACCTCTGGAATTCGAAGTTGGTGATAGAGTATTCCTTAAGATTTCTCCTTTCAAAAGTGTTATGAGGTTCAGATTTAAGGACAAGTTAGCTCCTAGATTAGTTGGTCCCTTTGAGATTGTTGAAAGGATTGGACAGTTAGCTTATAGATTGCAGCTGCCTGATGAATTAGCAGCGATACATGATATTTTTCATGTGTCAATGTTGAGAAAATACGAGCCAGATCCATCCCATGTGTTGAGGACTGATGAAGTTGAGCTAGATTCTGCCTTGAGCTATGTTGAGTATCCAGTTCAGATTCTGGATAGGAAGGAGAAGCAGTTGAGGAATAAGAATATTCCGTTGGTGATGGTTCAATGGAGTAAGCATGGCCAAGAGGAAGACACCTGGGAAGTTGAGGAGAAGATGAGACAAGAGTGGCCTCATCTGTTTGAGCTTTTACAGTGGAGTTGTGTTGGTTAATTTTGGTGTTTTATTGATTCTGCCCCGTGTTTTCCTTTTATTTCGAGGACGAAATCTCTTAAGGTGGGGAGAATGTGAGGATTGAGATTCAAAAATTTGTGATTTATCGAGAGTTTGGATTTTTGAATTTAAGATTTGGTTTAGAGTTGTTCAGATTCAAGTCGGTAGGCGCTATCGGGAGAAATATGTGTTGAATTTGGAGTTGATTTGTTGAGTCTTTCGATAGAGATCCGATTCCAGTAAGTATTCAGAGGTGAATACTCAGTTGAGGTGTTCGCGAGTGACATCTGAGTAGTAGAGGCTGGCGCGGGAAGTGATGCGTCGTCGTTTCGCAATTTCAGATGTCTCGCTAGTGTATGGGATCTGTTCAGTGGCGTGACTAGATGTCAACGCGGGTCAATGGTACTGTGTAGCGAGCGAACGCTGATGTGAGAGTTGGCGCAGAGGTGCCACGTGTTGGTCAACGTTGCTGAGTTGACCGTTGTTTTGAGCGTTATTCAGATCTGGTTAAGCGTGGGCAGTAGTGAGTGCTGAGATCTGTATCAGCTCTGAGGCAGTGCGACATCGTTTTAACTAGTTAGCGGGGACCCCTGATGCAACGTCGTTTCGATTAGTTACGTGCGCTAGAGTTAGAGAAGCAGATTTGTGTGAGCGCTGAGTACTCAGATGTGAGTAGCGTTGGAATCTGATTCGAATTTGTATGTTAGCGCTGGGATCTGAAATTTTTGGTGTTTGACTTTCACTGTAGATTTTGACGAGGGATTTTAAATACCAGTGTTGATCGACACTTAGCGTATTTTTGACCCCGATTTCCTTTGTCTTCTCCTTTGAAACCCTCGATTGGTACTGTTCACCCGAACCCTTCTCCGGTAGATTGTCGTCGATTGCCGTCGTTGTTTGGAGCAAGACTGGTGGCGCTGGATTCATCTTGAGTAGCTTTTTCGATTGAGCTGGGATCTGAAATTTTTGGTGTTTGACTTTCACTGTAGATTTTGACGAGGGATTTTAAATACCAGTGTTGATCGACACTTAGCGTATTTTTGACCCCGATTTCCTTTGTCTTCTCCTTTGAAACCCTCGATTGGTACTGTTCACCCGAACCCTTCTCCGGTAGATTGTCGTCGATTGCCGTCGTTGTTTGGAGCAAGACTGGTGGCGCTGGATTCATCTTGAGTAGCTTTTTCGATTGATACCAGTTTGGGGCTGTGAATCGACGAGAGGAAGAGGGGCGAAGAAGTTGCAAGTTCGGATAACTTCGCGATTCCAGTCGATGTTTTTCCTCTTGCATATTTGAGCTCCCAGGAGATTACTGCTGTGGTGGCTGAGAGCCACGGGGAAGTAGATTGTGCAGGCTGAGGTCGCCGTGCCCTGGTGAGATCTGTCGAGGTAGAATTTTAGCATTGAGGTACGAATTGAGCTTCTGATTACAGCTTTGGCATAAGCGTGTAGTGTTTTGAAGCATGAACGATGCTATGTGGAATCTTTTTTTTTTAGTATTGTGTTTTACGTGAACAGATGTGGCTCATACCTGAATTTATGTGTTCTGTTTACGTGAATTATGACATATTGAGCCTATTTATTGATTGAGAACCCGAGAAAGAGCCACGTTGTGATCGGCAGATAGATATGTCGTGCTTGAAAGGTCCAACGCTATCATCGGAGTGGTGACCGTCTAAGTCTTCGTGTCTGAATACCACCGAGCTGTGATGGGTAATTGAGTGGCCAGCCCTGAAGATCACGGACCGATGATTTCCACCGGATGATTGACTGTGCTTGGTATAGAGGCTCACCTTTGATTTGCCAGCTGACTCGTTGGCCTAGATTGACCGATTCTTTGCCAGCCCTCATGCATTCATGTTTTGATATACTGTATGTTTATGAGTTTCTGTTGTCTTAGTGCTCTTCGTACTGAGGTTTGACCTCTTATTTCTTTTCCTGCTTTTGTGTTATTGGGTCTGTGTTGCCCATTGCAGGAGCTACAGGTAATCTGGCCGGGCAGAGTGGAGCTTCAGCTAGTGGATCCCTGTTTGGTTGAGTCCCTGTGTATTTATATTTTTTATTGAACCAGGGGTGCCCTGAGTTTCTATGTATTTTGGGGATCTGTTATTTAAGTTTGATTGATTACCTGTTTGTGGTTGGATTTGAGTAAATCATATTTTGAGTATGTATTATTTTGAATGACGATTTTGGAGTTCAGGCCCATGTATTTTGAAATTTTTTTAAGACCTGTTTATGCTTTCGTGATTATGTGATTAATTGTGCTTTAATCTTGGTCGATTAGCATGGGGCCTGACAATTTTGAACACTTTTGAATATTCCCAGAAATTTGAGAGCGTAAGAATATGTGAGATAAATCGACTGAGAGCTTCTTCATTTGAAATCTTCAATTATTTATACTCTTCAATCTCAACGGTCAATGGATACAAATCCCTTCGTATATCTTCATCGGCGCTTGTCAGGGCTTAAGTGACTCATTTACCAAAATGGGTAAACAGCATATCAATCACTCAGCTTAATGTGCAACTTTACTCAAAATAGCTCTGATTTTGTTTCCTTAATTAAATTGTGACCGTTGATCAACTGATAACATCTGATGAATTCCGAAGCTCACATCTTCTTAGAATATTGAAATCTGAATACTGCTCTCTCTTTCCCTTTGTGAGTAGCTACAAGAAATATGCCTTTACACGTATAGCCATCACATCTGAAATATCCCTTTTTTTTGTACTATTACAGAATTAATGCTCTCTGTCACATCTGAAAACTGTACTGCTCTTCTCGTAAAACTGAAACACTATGAAATCTGAAGTCTGAAGAACACTTTGTAGAGTCTGTTCACATTTGAACGCATATATCCGGATCTGTTACCGTAACCTCTGATTCAAATCTGATACCTTCAAATATGATGATCCGATAACTGAAATAACCCGAATACTCAAATACGTTAAATTGTGATTCAAAATCTTCAACTCGATAACTGAGATTTGATACCCAAATCTGAAATTCTCTGAAATGCTCGTCTCAATAACATGACGTCCAGATCTGAAATATTTCCTTCTCTTCAGTGCGAATACTTAGGGTCCTGATCTGAGTCTTATGTTCCATTCTTAGTCTTGTTTTTGTTTCACCTAAACTTATAAATTTTATCTTAACAATCTGGAAGCTCATATGTATACGTAAGCAGCTTTGAGTTCAGAGCCAAAGAAGAATTCAGATCCGAACAGATTTCAAATTTTAGTTTCAGATATAAACAGCTATGTGCTCCAGGTGATTCAACGATCGAGATTAAAGCGTATAAAGCCTGTAAAAAAACGTGAACTAAAGAGATTCAAAATCAGAGCCATTTGGAGTATATCGTACAGAAAAGCTCATATGTATACGTAAGCAGCTTTGAGTTCAGAGCCAAAGAAGAATTCAGATCCGAACAGATTTCAAATTTTAGTTTCAGATATAAACAGCTATGTGCTCCAGGTGATTCAACGATCGAGATTAAAGCGTATAAAGCCTGTAAAAAAAGTTGACTAAAGAGATTCAAGATCAGAGCTATTTGGAGTATATCGTACAGAACACAGAGTTGGTTCAGTCGATGCTTACCTATTTTGGTATAAAGTTTGCTAAAGCTCTGACAACAGTCGACAAACTTCTACACAAGAATTAATGGCACAATTAATGCTCTGTACGATGAAGATATTCAAAAATGGTTTGTGTCTACTGGCTCATTAAATAACCGTTGAAGATGGATGCATATAAACAGCTGAAGAGATTCAAGCGAGAAATCTCTCTGGCATTTTACACGCTCTCAGTCGATTTACAATCTCCGTCTCTCTGATTCTTCATGCATCATTCAGGAAAAATCTTTCAAGTCAAAAACTATTTGATATCCCAGCTCTCAAATCTCGAAGAACATACTTGAAGCTTTTCGTGCTTAAACAGAAAAATTATCTTCAAGATTTCCTTCTGGTTTTACATTAGAAATCGAGTCTCATTGTATAAGAAACCAGAAGTTTACATACTCTGGTAGTGTTGTATTCGTTGAGATATTCAAAATAGAGTCTGTAACGAACTTGCTATATCAAGCAGTTCGAAAATACTTGTATTTGTAATCAGCAGAGGAGTCTGCGTAGATTTGGATTGCTAGGAGTTCACTTTAAGCGAGGCTTAAGTGATTGGGTGTTTGCAAAAGCTTTAACCATCAAATCTTCTAGTGGAACCTTTCTGAAAAGGAAGAAGGAGAGACGTAGGATATTGATATCCGAACTTTCAGAAACAAACTCTTGACCCTATCTATTTACATTACTTGCATCGTTATTTATTTACTGTTCATTGTTTAATCGGATTCTTTCCACATATTTTTGTTAACCGAGAAAACAGATTTGAACTGAGAGCCTCAAATCTAGTCACTCAGATTTGAGTTAAGCATAGACTTGTAAAACGTTTTTAAAAGGATTTGAAATAGAAAAATCGAAGGAGTTCATTCAACCGCCCCCCATTCTGAACTCCTGGGCCAATTTTGATACTATTTTCGATCCTATTGATCCTATCAATTGGTATCAGAGCCTTGTCATTTCAGTTATTGAACAATTTTATCTTCTGTGCTTATATTCAATATGTCTACTTCTCACAATAAAATTTCTACGTTTTCTAAGGAGGAGTACGATGATTGGAAGATCAGGATGCAAGCCCATCTAGCCGCTCAGGATGATGACATGTGGTTTGTCATAACAGATGGACCCATGAAGATTATGAAAGCGAACACGGCGATGGCGATTACTGCTGGTGCTCCACAGTGGATAGAGAAAACCAGACTAGAGTACACACCAGATGATAAGAAGAAAGCCAACATGGACAATGTAGCAAAGGACATACTATACAAGACGTTGGACAAAAACATGTTCAACGAGATAAAGACCTGTGCTACAGCAAAAGAGATCTGGGAGAAACAGACTCAGCTCTGCGAAGGCAACAATGAAACAAAAGAAAACAAGCTGATGGTTGCCCAGCAGAAGTATGAATCTATCAAGATGGAGAAGGCGAGAAGATGACAGAATTTGATGAGAGATTCAGATCTATCGTGATTGAGCTGACAAGTCTTGGGAAATAATATACAAACAGAGAACTGGCTCTTAAGGTGATGAGAGCTTTGCCAAGGGAATGTGATGTAAAGACGATGGCGATGCGTGAATCGAAAGATCTGAATAAGCTGGAACTCCATGATCTGTTAGCAAATCTTAAAGCCTATGAGTTCGAGCTGGAAAAAAGATCAGAGGCTGAGCCATCAACCTCACAACCCACAAAGGCTAACCGTAGACTTAGCCGCCCCCTCACCCGTCACACAATACAACATAACACTTTTTCTTTCAAAAAAGTAAAAAAAAAGAAAGGAAGCTAGGTTTCTTCGTCCCACACAAAGATACCGCCCCCTCCTTGTCCTATAAAAAAATTTCAAACTCCGTCATTGAAAATTTAGAGGCGTTTCCAGGTGATCCTCCATCCCCTTGAAGCCTTGAAAACATTAATTGTAAGTTGTTCAAGAAGAGGCAAGCACAAAATCTCCTTTGCATGCACCTTTCTTTCATATTATCGCATGGATATTTAGATCTCTATATTTCAATTTTTTGAAACCATATTTGACATTTAACTTGATGTTTTTGTTCTCTATTATCATGACAAGGCTGCCTATGGCTCGAGCAGGACAAGGGCCGAAGATATATGTAAAGCCGAGAGTGTGACGCCCGAACCCAACGGGGCCATGAGAATTAGGTAAATAAAAATTTTCGAATAAAAGAAGGGCTAAAAGATAATTTGTTATAAGCTGCATTTCTTATAACTCAAAAGAAACAAAACACAAGACAAAATTCGAAGATCAGCAGGTACATAAGTTCGCGCGCTACTGCTAAAACATTTGCGGAAAACAGAGTATTTCATATAACTTTGCAATTGCGGTTTACAACAGCTGATATTCTATGTAAATATACAACCATTGCTACTGATTTAATACAGTACACTTAAACAAAACGATACAACTTAGACACGGAAAAACGTAGGCCTTGGATAAACACAACGCCACCCATCTGCTGATTTCAAGTTTCACCTGCTGTTCCTCCACCGGTTGTCGTACCTGCACCATTTTAAAAAATAGTGAGCCTAAAGGCTCAGCAAGTAAAATCTGAGTAGTAACAATTTCATAAAACGCAGGCAGACATCTGTGCAATTCATATGTTAAGGAACTTCAATAAACAATAACTTTTTCGTAAACATTTCAATGGCAGAAACAGGGTATGTTAACCCAGCTTCTCATTTCTTTCAATTTCATTTTCAGTTGATCATGGCATATAAGTTCTATGTGGTCTAGTTTGCACTTTGATCAAAATGACTCCCGATATCAGTTTTTAGCATATAGCTCATATGAAAGGGCAGTCGACATCTAGACAACTGCTCACCCTTCTCCTTGGTGACTGTAACTATCTATGCCATAATCTAAAATATCTTTTGTTCCTTAACAATCCTTTCTTTAAACATTCCTGTAAATCCTCGGGTTCCATTATTTTAAACATTTGCTTCCCATTTTAAAACTTTACTGAGTATCGAATTCGACTTTGGAAA
>KV018342.1:462912-491007 GCA_001598015.1 Dorcoceras hygrometricum
GTGCTGAAAGCTTAAATAAATGGACCGATATACAGCAGATTTGTTTCTGGAAGTTCGGACCTCAATGTCCTACATCTCCCCTTCTTCCACCTCGGAAGGATCCACTAGAAGATTTGATCTTACAACTCGTGTACAGACCCGATCCCACAACCAGCAGCTGTGAGAACTCCTAGACTCCACAAATGCACACCAGCCGCAGCTGTGTGACTAACTACATACACATGAGTTTTACGTCATCGTGCTTGGACGGTAACTGTTTGAAACGTTTTGAGATTCATTTACTAATACAATGTGAATGAATCTCTGTGTGTGAGATTTGATACAATGAAACGCTCAACTCTCTATTTCTCACACACTAGGGAAATTGCTTCTACACAAGATAATTAAAACTCAGCAATCGACTCTCGTGAAAGCTCCTCTCTAATGGCGGTCGATTGCTTCGTCTTTCTGTTGATTTTCCCTCTGCTGGTCCACTGTGCAATTCAACATATTTTCTGCGACAGCCTCACAGTGACCAACGTCGACTCGTCTCACCAACGTCGACTCACAGTCTCTCTTCTTCAATGTCGCTTCACGCAAATATATCCTCTGTTTGAAATATGGCCGTTAGACTGTAGATTCAAATCTTTTTTGCGCTTGTCAAGGCCAAATTGTCGTCTTTCCAAATACGTGCAACGCTCCTCTGTCAATTGTACTATTTCCCAGAATAGTACAAATCTTGTTCCCTTAATTTCAGGAAATTTGCACGACTCTATTTCAGCCATTGATTCTTTCCATCTTGAGCGTTGATTGCTTGCAACGGCTGAATATTTTTCAACAGATTGTTCAACAGCTGTTCGCTCAGCTGTTGTTTATTCTTTGTCACAACACTTCGCGCAACAGCTGTTTCTTTGTCGACTGGATACTTTGCGCTACTGCTGAAGCTTCAAATACTTCCACAGGATATCTTGCGTCTGGATTGTAACTCTCCACTACATCTGCTTTCTTGCGACTGGATTGATAGCAACAGCTGGTTCATTGTAGCTCACGACTGGATGTGCTGTTGCTTGCGTCTGGTTGTACTTGCAGCTGGTTTTCCAGTCGTTGGTTCAAATGCTTGCGACTGGACTTCCCACGACTGGGTAGATCAAACGATATCGTATCAACTTATTCAAACGACATCGTTTGCTATGCATCCTCGACTGGTTGAATATAACGCTGAAGCTCTCGTCTGGATATACTGTAGCTACCTGCTGATATCTTGCGACTGCTGGTTATCAACGCAAAGAGCATCTGCTGAATCTTAGCGCGAAGGCAAAACGTTGTCGTATCAACTTATGTAAACGACATCGTTTTGCTATCGCTATCTCCAAGTACCAACTACTGGTGAACAGTAGCTTGCGACTGGATTTCTTCCTCTACGACGTCGCTTCTCTCTTGCGCTTGCATCTGGTCTTCTCATCGTCTGCTGAATCTTATGCGCTTGCGCTACTGCTGGTCTTTCTTCATCTGCTGATTGTGATGACGTCATCCTTGCTGCTCACAGCTATCTCCATTATATGTGCTGACGTCATCACTGCTGTTACCAGCTCTTGTTAGCGCTCCAGCTGGTTCAAGCTCTCTAAGCAAAAATAACATCTGCTGGTCTGAATTGGCCTCCGCCTGATTACGAACAACTGATTCAACTTTGGACGTCTCCATTGCTAATCCAACTGCCGTCTAAATGAATGCACCAAACCAACTACTGAACTTGATCTTGAAACATCGGCTGGACAGATTACTGCTACTGTTCATCTTCTTCTTCGATGCGTCCAATCAAACAAAACTCCTCTCTACCGATTACTCAAACAACTTCATCGCTTCGATTCTTCAACAGAAAACATTACCTGTTAAATCTGTATACTTAAAATAGAATCGTCAGAATAACAATAACAGGTTTTGTGTAATTCAAAACTTAATCAGGATCTGTCAAAACAGATCCATCAAATCTACTCTAACAAACGCTACGTTCCAACTTAATAAAACGGCGTCGCATAAACCCAGCAGTTGTCGCTAACCCATCGACTGGATTCCTTAGCGCTAACTAAAACGACGACGCACATCCTACGTCATCCAGTCGCTAGCTCTCGCGCAAAATTTAGGCTTGATTCTAGGGGTCACTAAGGGTATGATTGAGTGTTTGGTCGTGTCCTTGGGTCGAGAAAAGTGGTCAGGTTTGGGGCTGGTCCGTGCCTATGCTGGTTTACTGTCTGTGAACAAATAGTGAACTTGCAAACATCGGGTTGGTCGCGTCGGTGATTAATTTTCAATTCTGTTTGTCCTCGTAGTTTTCCCATCATTTTAGGCTCACATAGGTCCAAATGGAGTGTGATTTTGTGGAAATATATTTTTTATTATTTTACGTTTTAGTCACTCAAACTGCGTCTCGTCGGGGCAAAAATTGTCAAGTCGTGTTTTTTAGTCCTAGGGGCAGCCCACTATCATGAATTGATTATTTTGATGATTTTAAGCGTTAGATGAGATGTTTTGGAAATTTTTATGAACTTTTATAATTTAGGAAATTTTGAAAATTTTGGAGCAAATGAAAAATTTGATGTTTGAGGTAAGTTTTGGCGCTTGGGGTTCAAGGTGAGGGTAAATATTTCGAATTATGGGACTTGGTTTTGGTTATTTATGATGGATATGGTGGTCGGGAGATGTTCCGTTTGGCCATATCAAATTGACACGTTATGGGCTTCAGAAATGTACCGGAGTGCATTTACACTTGACATGACTGAGTTCCATAAAAATACTGGGATGTATTTCCAACCTAGTACCATGGTATTTATTTAGTTTGATCAAGAAACTCGAGGTTGAGGGACCACATTCGGAAATGGAGTTCACAAGAAACCATTATTTTGTTTTCGCGAGTTTATTTCCATATGCATGAGTTTCAAAGATTTTTATGCCTTTAATGTCTAAGAAATTTATTTGAGTATAAATATGTTGATGCATATGATTGTCCTATTAGTACTTGTTATCTTAAATTTTGTACTTGTTGAGTCTTTAGACTCACTACGTTGGTTGGTGCAGATGATGCAGAGGCTGAGATCGAGGGGTAGGACCCTTGAGCGACCCTGGAAAAGGATATTTATCTTAAGCCTGAGTTGATTTACTTTGTTTGGTGATATTTCGAGTTACCGTTTTTTTTAAAAAAAAAATTAATTGCAAGCTATTTCAACTTTTGAGGATCCATGGATTTGAGGTATCTTCGTTGCTAGACTAAATTCCCAATTATATTTCTTTCTAGAGATTTTACACCCTTGCATTAAAAGAAGTTCCCGCATATATTTTATTAGAAAATGGGAGTTGAGCTTTACACGCATTCAACAGGATCACGGTCAAGGAGGAAACAAATATCTCTCCACCAAACACCGTATGGAAAGAAAGTCCTAGAACCATTACATCCATATGGAGTTATGCATAACATTGATGTATTGGATTTTAGAACAGAGAAGATCTCGTTGATGATTGGGAGAATCGTAGCAGGAATTCTGGATCTCAAATAAAGAAGGATTCATTAAATTATTGGAAATGAGTATGATGTGATCAATTAAAATAGTATGAAAAATGACTTCGACAGAATCAAAAGAATCGGTCATAGCAGAAGAATATCTTAGTGAGATTGCGCGAACAATGGCTACCCTTTTTAAAGCACAATTTATGGGGGTGGACTATTTTAATAGCCAAGACACAGATAAGAAGAAAATATACACCCAAGATCTGTAGAATCCTGAGTTACACGATATCTGTCTAGTAGATGAATGCATCATGTTATTCACTACATATAGATGAAATTCAAAAGGAGAAGAAAATATAGCAATGCAACCTTTTCGAGTCTCTGGAGTGAAATGTTAATAAGAGAATACATTCCATGGACCCAGATACTTCGGCGAGAAGGGCCTCATTTCTCAAAGGAAAACTGGGGGAATGGTGTCATCAAACATCATTTACAAAAGTGTCAGGTCCGGTGCTCATAATACCGAAATAAGCACACGATCAGCACTAAAATGCGGAAGCTTAAAAAGTGGTTAAAATATTTCCTTGGTATGAACATTAAATACGATCCTCAAAATATACTATACTTCAAAATACAGACTTTGATTCAAAATCGACTGTAAAAAACAACATCATCTCATCAATCAATATGTACATATCAAACTCAAATAATCGAATCAAAAGTTGAACAACTACACAGGACATCCCCTAGCAATGACTCGATACAAAATATACATATCTGGGACACTCAATGCCTATGGGGTTGTGAGACCTGAAATATTAATAAAGATTAATTGTTGGATTAATCGGATTTTAAGGAATTCGGGTGGTTCAGATTTCTGTTTGATGACTCTGTTTGCATTTTTGGGTCAGATTTCACATTTAGAGCAATTCTGGAAGTTTTCGTAATTTTGAGTTTTAGAGGAGAAATCTGTTTTGTGGAGAGATCTGGTGGCAGCAGCGTCGGAATCTGTTAGCGCTTGTGTTATTTTAGACGCTGGCAGCGAGTTCCTGTAGCGGGTGCAAACGCCGTCGTTTAGCGTTTGTTGAAATCTGTCAGCATTTGGCATTTTTGGCGTTGTGTTGTGTTGAGAAGCAGCAGCAACGCTGAAGTGAATTCCAGTATTTGGTTTGGTTGATCAGCTGTCGACAGATATGATGACGTATTCTATGCGACGTCGTTTGATTTAGTTGTTACGACGCCGTATTGTTCTAGCGCTAGCGATCGCTGTTGTGGGTGTTTAGTTCATCAGATATGATGACGTGGGTTGCGCGACGTCCTTTTAGCTTGGTATGGACTCTGTTGTAGCGTAGCGCTTTGATCAGATTTGGTGACGTGTCGGGAGCGACGTCGTTTTGATTAACGCTCGTTGCCTTTGCGTTTCGGTTGCTTGTGTGAGCTTTGAACTGTTGATGAAGCTGTTGGATATTTTTTTTCATCAGCTTTGCACTGTTCCCGTTGCTGTCAGCAGCTTGCGATATTTTTTAGTGTCGGTGGATTTTATATCAGTTTTCTCGTGTGTATATAAGCAGTAAGGCTTGGTCTTTGTTCCATACTTAGCGATATTTTCTCCCGATTGACCTCTCGAACCCTAGAGCACTGTTCACCGTAGTATTTCTCTGGCAATTCCCATCATTTCTGGACACCATTTTTTGCATTCGAGGTAGCGTTGGACTCCTCTATTGAATCTATTTCGATTGATAGCCCTTTTGGAGGCTGTAGTGGGCTGGAGCGAAATCTCAAATCTACTGTCTTTCTGCCGTGTTGTTGTGCGTACAGGTAGCCTTTCGAATTTGTGATGAGATCTTGTTCCTAGCCTTGTTTTAAGCTCCCTGTTAAGTTGTATTAGGGTGTTAGTTGCTGGTTGAGCATAGGATTCCCAGCTGTGGCTTATGTGGTTGGACGTGATATTTGTTGTGTTTCCCTGAAATCTGTGCACCGTGTATTTTGGCAGATTTTGTGCAGGCCGTGATTTGTGATGAGATCTTGTTCCTAGCCTTGTTTTAAGCTCCCTGTTAAGTTGTATTAGGGTGTTAGTTGCTGGTTGAGCATAGGATTCCCAGCTGTGGCTTATGTGGTTGGACGTGATATTTGTTGTGTTTCCCTGAAATCTGTGCACCGTGTATTTTGGCAGATTTTGTGCAGGCCGTGATTTGCTACGTTCCTTTGAGGAATATGATTGGGTAAATTAGAATTAAGGTACGGATTTGGATCTTGTATGACAGCGAGGTTATGGCATGGATAAATTGTGAGATTGCTATTCTGTGGAATTGCCGTGTGCCGGTTGTTAGTTGCTCACTGTCGTGTATGATTGTTGTGCATATGTTATATGCTGGTTGTTTTAATTGTGCATACATGCATTGGCATTCCATTTCCGCTATTGCAGCCATTGTTTCGTTGTTGTTTCTTTGTTTCTTACCAGGATGCGAGGGCGAGCGGTGATTCCGCACTCTCATCTCTCTGCTGGGATTTGTTAGCCCCTATGCACTGAGTGGCTAACTACCACAGTTCATAGGTTGGGCAACGACAGGTTGAGCTATTGATGCATCTGGTATTGGTGGGAGAGTAGGGGTGAGTGGGTAGCGCCCACATGTCCTACACTCACCGTGGCCACATATTCTATTGCAGATCCTGTTGAGCTGTGCATTGAGTTCTTTGGCTCCCTTCCTTGGTTGTATCCTTCGGTTGTTGTTCCGGGTCTCATGCATAGCATCTGCATTTTATTCTTGCTGTTTACTGCTGTTTTATAGTTGCTCTCTGTACTGGGGTTTGACCCCATGTCCCTCTAGGGCTTGGTTGTTTTCCTTGCCTGTTTTGTTGTTCAGGTTATCCAGCTGGTCGTGGAGCTGACCCAGCTAGAGGTGCCCCAGGAGGTGGTTAGAGTATCCCAGTGGCATATAGCATATTTATATGTATCAGTATTGTTAGCCAGGGGATGGCCTGTGCTTTTGTTGTAGTCTGTTATATTCGGTTGTGGTTGTTACCAGGTGTCTGATACATGTTATGCTGTATTGGTTGTTGTGGGCGTGTAGCCTTTGTTTTGTTGGTTGTTGTTAAACTAGGATTACTTTGAGTATCGTACTATTTTAAATTATATCGTTTTAAACCGTCAGGCCAAAAGAAAAAAAAAGTTTACCCGCTTTTTAGTAGCTTTCGCTTGTGTTTGCGTGTTTTATCTCTGTTGTGAGCACGAGGCCTGACATTTTTGGTATCAGAGCTTAAGCTAGGATAAGCTCGATTTCTTTGATCACACTTGAGTCTAGGCACAGTGTCGTGTGTTGCATGTGCTTGACTTATGTGTTTATGTGATGCTTATTGTTGTGATATCTATGTTGTACCTTTTCTCTGTTGCTTATCCTGTTGAGTGTATTCGTAGATGCAACCTAGACGTCGTGGTAGAGGTAGGGGGCAGTTTGAGGAATCGGCAGGATATAACGAGGATCGGCATAGTGCTTCTAGTCGTACTCATAGTAGACATGATGAGGAGGAGGAATTTGGTGACTTGCCTACCCCTGTAGAGCGGATGGACGTTGTGATAGCGAGGTTTCAGAGGATGAACCCTCAGGTCTTCAATGGCGACGAGTCGAGCGAGGATGCATATTCATGGCTTCGTGTTGTGATATCTATGTTGTACCTTTTTCTCTGTTGCTTATCCTGTTGAGTGTATTCGTAGATGCAACCTAGACGTCGTGGTAGAGGTAGGGGGCAGTTTGAGGAATCGGCAGGATATAACGAGGATCGGCATAGTGCTTCTAGTCGTACTCATAGTAGACATGATGAGGAGGAGGAATTTGGTGACTTGCCTACCCCTGTAGAGCGGATGGACGTTGTGATAGCGAGGTTTCAGAGGATGAACCCTCAGGTCTTCAATGGCGACGAGTCGAGCGAGGATGCATATTCATGGCTTCGGAACACACTGGTCTATTCGATCGTGTCCAGTATGAAAACGAGCTTCGGTTGAGCTTGGTGACCCTCTAGTTGAGGAAGGGTGCAGAGCGCTGGTGCGAGGTGCTTCTAGTACTTTGCTGGAGATCGGCGTTGGGATTACTTGGGACAGCTTTTGCGAGACCTTTAGGCAGGAGTATGTTCCTGAGTCTTATGTGAATGCCCGTGAGCGGGAGTTTGATCATCTGGAGCAGGGCTCGATGTCTGTTCGGGAGTATGCTAGGATGTTTTCTTCTTTGTTGGCGTACGTTCCCCATGTTTGTGGCCGGGAGAGGGCCAAGAGGACCAGATTCTTAGAGGGTTTGAATGAGGAACTGTATCAGATGGTGCTGACAAGCAAACCCAAGACCTATGCTGAAGCAGTTTATAATGCTATTGATATTGAGGAGGGTTTGAGGAGTCGTCGTGCTCGTAGGCAGCAGGTAGCGTGGGGTGGCCGTCCTGCTATTCAGGGAGCGCAGTCTTCGCAGTCCTCCCAGTCAGCCCATCAGCCCCAGCAGCAGCAGCAGTCGCAGGTGGCACAGCAGTCTGGCCGTTAGAGGTTTCGACCCCGCGGTCAACAGTTCAAGAAGAAGTCTGGTTATGGTTTGTCCGGTTCAGGTAGCTCGAGTAGCAGTGGTTCTCGGGCTGAGTTTTGTGGTTTTTGTGGTGGCAATCATCCATCGACCCAGTGTATCGGTGTTCAGGGCTCTTGCCATATCTGTGGTCAGTTTGGACATTTCGCTAGGGTGTGTCCGTCGGCCGGATCGCAGTAGGCCACAGCCCCGTCTCAGGGTCGTGTAGGACAGTCTAGGGGTCGTTCCCCTCAGTTTCAGCCGCCCAGGATTTGTGAGACTCCGTTCAGGCAGTTCCAACAGCCTGGTCCATTGCGATTCGGGCAGTCGTCTCAGCCGTTCTATTCTGGACCTCAGCATGCTCAGGCCAACGCCATTACTAGGGTGCAGGCCGAGGAGACGTCGAGCAGGGTGATCGCAGGTACTTGTCTTGTTTTCGATTTTCCTGCGCGTGTGTTTTTTGACACTGGTGCATCGCATTCTTCATTTCTGATTCGTTTGTTATTGAGCATGGTCTATGTACCATCCCATTGCGCGATGCTGTTTCTGTTTCTACCCCTGGCAGTGTGAGCCTGTTTTCCGAGGAGGTTTTGTTAGATGGCGTGTTGCGGTTTGGTGAGCATGTGTTGTTGGCAAATTTGATCCGTCTGATGTTGTGGGACTTCGATTGTATTGTTGGGATGGACGTGTTGTCCAATTATAGGGCCTCCGTGGATTGTTTCCATGGGATTGTGCGCTTTCGGCCTTTGTCTGGCGAGAAGTGGGACTTCTACGGCCAGGATTCTCGATCGAAGATCCCGTTAGTCTCAGTGATGGAGATGTTCAGTCTGTTGTCCTTAGGGAATGCTGGCTTCATGATTTACGCTTTGGATGTGTCTTCTTCTTCTTGTGTGCAGCTTAGCGACGTTCCCGTGGTGCGACATTTTCCCGATGTGTTTCCGGAGGAGATTTCTGGTTTTCCTCCGAGGCGGGAGATTGACTTCAGCACAGAGCTGGTGCATGGAACAGCTCCGATTTCTTGTGCTCCGTATCGTTTGGCGCCTGCGGAGTTGAGAGAACTCAAGGTGCAGTTGGACGATTTGCTGGAGAAAGGTTTCATTCGACCTAGTATGTCGCCGTGGGGAGCGCCCATTTTGTTTGTGAAGAAGAAGGATGGCTCAATGCGGATGTGCATCGATTTCCGCCAGTTGAACAAAGCGACTGTTAAGAACAAGTACCCTTTACCATGACAGATGATCTGTTTGATCAGCTGCAAGGTTCTGCGGTGTATTCAAAGATTGACTCGCATTCAGGGTACCATCAGCTGAGGGTAAGATATCAAGATGTCGCAAAGACTGCTTTTCGTACGAGGTACGAACACTTTGGGTTTTTGGTTATGCCATTGGGGTTGACCAACGCGCCTGCAGTCTTTATGGATCTGATGAACCGGATCTTCAGAGAGTTCATAGATCAGTTCGTGATTGTGTTCATTGACGACATATTGGTATATTCTAAGACTCCTTTGGAGCATAAGGAGCACCTGAGAATTTTCCTTCAGACGTTGCGAGACCAGCAGCTGTATGCTAAATTCTCCAAGTGCGAGTTTTGGCTGGATCGCGTCGTTTTCTTGGGTCATGTTATTTCAGCCGAGAGGATTTCTGTGGATCCCAGTAAGGTTGATGCTGTTCTGAACTGGGAGCGTCCCAGGAATGTGTTGGAGATTCGCAGTTTCTTGGGTCTGGCTGGCTATTATCGTCGTTTCATTGAAGGATTTTTTAGCATAGCAAAGCCGATGACTCAATTGACTCAGAAGGACAAGCGGTTTGTGTGGACTGAACAATGTGAGAATGCATTTCAATTGCTCAAGGAGAAACTGACTACTGCACCTGTGTTGGCTCTGCCGTCCGGATCAAGTGGTTTCGTTGTTTGTTCTGACGCTTCGCTCAATGGATTGGGTTGTGTTTTGATGCAGAATGGTCGAGTCATTGCGTATGCCTCTTGGCAGTTGAAACCGCATGAGACTCGTTATCTAGTCCATGATTTGGAGCTTGCAGCCGTGGTCTTTGCGTTGAAGATCTGGCGTCATTACCTGTATGGAGAGCAATTTGTGATGTACTCGGACCACAAAATTTTGCAGTATCTATTTTCGCAGCCCGATTTGAATATGAGACAGCGTCGTTGGATGGAGCTGCTAAAGGAATTTGATTGCGAGATCAAATATCAGCCTGGGAAGTCGAACGTAGTGGCCGATGCTTTGAGCAGGAAGGCTAGTGAGATTATTGCTTCGTTGTATATCTATAAGGATCAGGAGCATCTTAATACTACATTTTCGCAGCCCGATTTGAATATGAGACAGCGTCGTTGGATGGAGCTGCTAAAGGAATTTGATTGCGAGATCAAATATCAGCCTGGGAAGTCGAACGTAGTGGCCGATGCTTTGAGCAGGAAGGCTAGTGAGATTATTGCTTCGTTGTATATCTATAAGGATCAGGAGCATCTTAATACTATTGGTTGGAGATTCTATCCGGCTGATGATTGCGTTGTGGTTTCTTCTTTCCAAGTTGAGCCACAGATTGTTTCTAGTATTCGAGCAGCTCAAAGGACTGATCCTTCCATCCACGAGTTTAATTTAAAGGTCAGGGCTGGAGAACTTGAGGATTATTCTGTTTCTTCTGATGGTTTCTTGAGGTTTCGTGGCAGGCTGGTTGTGCCTAACCTCATTGATTTGAAGGAGCAGATCCTTCGGTAAGCGCACTGCAACAGACATAGTGTTCATCCTGGTGCACGGAAGATGTACCATGCGTTGAAGCCGCACTTCTGGTGGGCTGGCCTAAAGAGCGACGTTGCTGGTTTTGTCGCTCGTTGTTTGAACTGTCAGATGGTAAAGGCCGAGAGGATGAGACCTGGTGGTCTGTTCAGAGTTTGGAAGTGCCGCAATGGAATTGGGAGCACATATCTATGGATTTCGTGACGCATCTGCCTCGTTCCAGCAGAGGATGCGATGCTATTTGGGTGGTTATAGACCGATTGTAGAAGTCTGCACATTTTATTCCCTGCGGTGTGACCTTTTCTTTGAAGAAAATGGCGAAACTGTACGTTTATTTTGTGGTTAGACTTCACGGTGTGCCTGTTTCGATCGTCTCAGACCGAGATCCAAGGTTTAATTCTAGGTTTTGGAAGAGTTTGCAAGCAGCTTTGGGTACCAGATTGGCTATGATTACCGCGTATCACCCCCAGAAAGATGGCCAATCTGAGCGAACTATCCAGATGTTGGAGGATATGTTACGAGCTGTTTTGTTGGATTTCGGAGGTAGCTGGCAAGACGTGTTGTCTTTAGTGGAGTTTTTCTACAATAACAGCTATCAGGTGATGATTGGCATGGCGCCGTTTGAGGCTTTGTACGGCAGGAAGTGCAGATCGCCGGTATGTTGGGAAAAAGTGGGGGAGAAGCAGCTATCTGCCCCAGACTTTGTGCAGCAAATGAAGGATCATGTTGATCTAAATCGACAACGGATGAAAGCTGCCCAGGATCGCCAAGCCAGTTATACGAATAAGAGGCGTCGACCTCTAGAGTTTCAGGTTGGTTATCAGGTATTTCTCAAAGTTTCTCCGTTTCGCAGTGTCATGCGCTTTGGACACAAGGGAAAGTTAGCCCCTCGTTACGTCGGACCGTATGAGATCGTTGAGAGGATTGGCCCATTAGCGTATCGGCTGTTGTTGCCTCCGGAATTATCTTCTCTGCATGATGTCTTCCATGTTTCCATGTTGAGGAAGTACGAGCCAGATCCCTCTCATGTACTTAGAACTGACGAGGTTGAGATACATCATACGTTGAGCTATTAGGAATATCCCTTGCAGATCCTAGGCAGAAAAGAGAAACAATTGAGGAATAAGACCATTCCGTTGGTGATGGTGCAATGTAGCAAGCATGGCCGGGAAGAAGCTACGTGGGAGCTGGAAGAAAAGATGCAGCGCGAGTGGCCGCATCTGTTTGAGTAGCTGTGGTGCTAAATTTCCAGTAGTTAGTAGCTTCTGGTTGTTATTTTCCCTAGTTGCTGTTAATTGTTTGCTCAGTTATCTTGAACTCTTGGCCATGTATTGGACAATTTTCTGTTTTGGTTCTTTGTGTTGTATTGTATTTCCGGAATTGTTGTTTGATTTTGAGGACGAAATCCTTTTTAGTGGGGGAGAAATTAGAGACCTGAATAGTAATAAAGATTAGCTCAGTTATCTTGAACTCTTGGCCATGTATTGGACAATTTTCTGTTTTGGTTCTTTGTGTTGTATTGTATTTCCGGAATTGTTGTTTGATTTTGAGGACGAAATCCTTTTTAGTGGGGGAGAAATTAGAGACCTGAATAGTAATAAAGATTAATTGTTGGATTAATCGGATTTTAAGGAATTCTGGTGGTTCATATTTCTGTTTGAAGACTCTGTTTTCATTTTCGGGTCAGATTTCACATTTAGAGCAATTCTGGAAGTTTTCGTAATTTTGAGTTTTAGAGGAGAAATCTGTTTTGTGGAGAGATCTAGTGGCAGCAGCGTAGGAATCTGTTAGCGCTTGTGTTATTTTAGACGCTGGCAGCGAGTTCCTGTAGCGGGTGCAAACGCCGTTGTTTAGCGTTTGGTGAAATCTGTCAGCAGTTGGCATTTTTAGCGTTGTGTTGTGTTGAGAAGCAGCAGCAACGCTGACGTCAACGCTGACGTGAATTCCAGTTGTTGGTTTGGTTGATCAGCTGTCGACAGATATGATGACGTATTCTATGCGACGTCGTTTGATTTAGTTGTTACGATGCCGTATTGTTCTAGCTCTATCGATCGCTGTTGTGGGTGTTTATTTCATCAGATATGTTGACGTGGGTTGCGCGACGTCGTTTTAGCTTGGTATGGACTCTGTTGTAGCGTAGCGCTTTGATCAGATTTGGTGACGTTTCGGGAGCGACGTCGTTTGATTAGCGCTTGTTGCCTTTGCGTTTCGGTTGCTGGTGTGAGCTTTGCACTGTTGAAGAAGCTGTTGGATATTTCTGCATCAGCTTTGCACTGTTCCCATTGCTGTCAGCAGCTTGCGATATCTGTTAGTGTCGGTGGATTTTATATCAGTTTTCTCGCATGTATATAAGCAGCAAGGCTTGGTCTTTGTTCCATACTTAGCGATATTTTCTCCCGATTGTCGACTTACCTCTCGAACCCTAGAGCACTATTCACCGTAGTATTTCTTCGACAAATTCCCATAGTTTTCGGCCACCATTTTTCCCATTCAAGGTAGCGTTGGACTCCTCTCTTGAAGCTCTTTCGATTGATAGCCTTTTTGGAGGCTGTAGTGGGCTGGAGCGAAATCTCGAAGCTACTGTCTTTCTGCCGTGTGGTTGTGCGTTCAGGTAGCCTTTCGAATTTGTGATGAGATCTTGTTCCTAGCCTTATTTTAAGCTCCCTGTTAAGTTGTATTAGGGTGTTAGTTGCTGGTTGAGCGTAGGACTCCCAGCTGTGGCTTCTGTGGTTGGCCGTGAGATTTGTTGTGTTTCCCTGAAATCTGTGCACCGTGTATTTTGGCAGATTTTGTGCAGGCCGTGATTTGCTATGTTCCTTTGAGGAATATGATTGGGTAAATCAGAATTAAGGTACGGATTTGGAGCTTGTATGACAGCGAGGTTATGTCTTGGATAAATTGTGAGATTGCTATTCAGTGGAATTGCCGTGTGCTGGTTGTTAGTTGCTCACTGTCGTGTATGATTGTTGTGCATATGTTATATGCTGGTTGTTTTAATTTTTCATACACACATTGGCATTCCATTTCCTCTATTGCAGCCATTGTTTCGTTGTTGTTGCTTTGTTTCTTACCAGGATGCGAGGGCGAGCGGTGATTCCGCACTCTCATCTCCCTGCTGGGATTTGTTAGCCCCTATGCGCCGAGTGCCTAACTACCACATTTCATAGGTTGGGCAACGGCAGGTTGAGCTATTGATGCATCTGGTATTGGTGGGCGAGTAGGGGTGAGTGGGTAGCGCCCACATGTCCTACACTCACCGTGGCCACATATTCTATTGCAGATCCTGTTGAGCTGTGCATTGAGTCCTTTGGCTCCCTTCCTTGGTTGTAGACTCCGGTTGTTGTTCCTGGTCTCATTCATAGCATCTGCATTTTATTCTTGTTGTTTACTGCTGTTTTATAGTTGCTCTCCGTACTGGGGTTTGACCCCATGTCCCTCTAGGGCTTGGTTGTTTTCCTTGCCTGTTTTTTTGTTCAGGTTATCCAGCTGGTCCTGGAGCTGACCCAGCTAGAGGTGCCCCAGGAGGTGGTTAGAGTATCCCAGTGGCATATAGAATATTTATATGTATCAGTATTGTTAGCCAGGGGATGCCCTGTGCTTTTGTTGTAGTCTGTTATATTTGGTTGTGGTTGTTACCAGGTGTCTGATACATGTTATGCTGTATTGGTTGTTGTGGGCGTGTAGCCTTTGTTTTGTTGGTTGTTGTTAAACTGGGATTACTTTGAGTATCGTACTATTTTAAATTATATCGTTTTAAACCGTCACGCCAAAAGCAAAAAAAAAATTTACCCGCTTTTTAGTAGCTTCCGCTTGTGTTTTATCTCTGTTGTGAGCACGAGGCCTGACAGGGGCTCCACCAGCTAATGCATCACTCGGACCAGCTGATCTTCCTGAAAAACCTGCAATGTCCAACACACGACGAAAGCAGCCCCAAAGGAAAAACCGAGGTCAAATCTCAGTACGAAGAGTAATCATAATATAGCATTCAAATACACAATACAATATACCATGTCGTGCAATGCATGGGAGGTAAATGAAATCATCGGAAGCCAAAGCACAACGGCTCAGCTGGAAATCATAAATCATAGTGGCCATAACGCATGGGAGAATATGGACGCTACCCACTCGTCTCACACACGCAGTACCAGTAGCACAATCATCAAGCTCAACCCAATTTGTGCCTTTCAGCTCTATGAGGGGTGAGAGCTACCCACTGGTCCTCATGGCGACATAATCTCGCCGCAGGGAGTCGAGGATATGTGAGCCAGCCGACACCTCATTTTATTTTTTAAAACAGCATACTGGTATCATTCAACAACATCAACAATCGGTTCTCAAAAGATTAAGGCTCAACATGATATGATGTATGCAGTGCCAAACAGACTCATATAACAGCATACAATAAATACATGAGAACAGATCGACAATGCAAGAACAGAACAACAAACACATCACCATGCAACACACGACTTGGCAATTCAGTACACAGCCACAGACACAGCACTCAAGAAAATCAGCTCGACAACTCAGCACAGACATGTGGTTCAACATCAACACACACAGGTATATTCACATGCCTATCTTAAAGCTGTAATCACAAGATCAATTCATACCTTGTTCAGATCTTACCAAATACCTCAACTAAAAGCTCACGGCTGAAACAGATTACACGCACACTATCCCGCCAGCTTTCGGCCAATAACTCAAGGAAAAAACCACAATAGAGTTTCAAATCTGTACAACATCTAAGACATCAGCTCGAGTTCAAGCTCAAACAACTCACGGTCGAAGCTTCAAAATTCAGCCAGCCTATACTCAACTCATAATTCAAAACCTAGCTCAAAACATAACAACCAAGGGTCGAAAATAGAACTTAAAACCTCGGTTACCTGAAACAAAGCTCAAATCGACCGAAAATCACGAAATACAGATCCCGAAAATTCTCTTCGACTTCCTCAGTTTGGCCTCCTCGCGAATCCAAACTGGTACAGAAATGTCGAGCATGAAAAGAGGTTTCTAACCATAGTACCCGCGCTCAAAACTGATCCGTCAATATCCGGAGATCGGAAAAATACTATGTCGAAGAACAGTGACAACGACGAGGGTTTCGGGAAAATATCTATCAAACACTCAGGAGGTGATAAGGTTTGTGAGGCCTAAAATGATTATGTGTTGGTCAACGAGCGGTATATATACTTAAGTCCTTCAGATCTGAGCTACCGTGATTTTAGATCAGCTCGGCGTCCACACTATATTCATATCAGGCATGCAGTTCGACACGCGCACTCAGATCAGCTCTCGCTCCCAACAGTTCACGTCACAATAGATCACGGTCGCAAGATAGATCACGATCGCAAAATAGATCACACTCGTAAAACAGATCAAGCTCGCAAGACATATCACGCTCGCAAAACAAATCACGCTCGCTAATCAGCTCTCATGCACTAAACAGCTCTCGCACGTGGTTCAACTCTCACAACGGATCACAAGCAGCTCTCAAGATCCAGATGAGGTTATGCGCTCAGACAAGCTCAGAGCATTCAGCTCAGCTTACGGTCTCCTGAACAATACATGTTACTTGGATTAGCACGCACCTCAACAGTTTAGCTTACATCACTCAGCTGCACACGTTGTCCAGCTCAGCTCGTGCAAATCCAAAAAATTTCACAGTCCTCAGATCAGCACACCCACCTAATCTGGCCATACGAAACAGTACACACCGAACACAGTAGTATCAGATCACACAGAAAGATCCGATCACGCTTGGTCAGCTAGTGCTCTTCAAATAGCTTTTGCCTACTCTGATCATCCACTCATCTCACGACCGGCCCAAGAGTCATCAACAGCTCTCAGCAAAGTTGTTCGTCCATTCAGCTCACAGCTGACCCGAAAGCTGTCAACATTTTTCACCAAATTTATTATTCACCCTCAACTTACGCCAAAGCTGTTTTAACCAAACCACACAGCACGGCATCCCTGATCTTACTACTCAGCTCAGACGTTGCGTAAATCCCTAAAGTTGAATTAAACTTACACCTAACTACCCAACCTAGCAGCAGCTCAAAGCTGATACACTGCCAGCTCACAGTAAGACAGATCAGATCACATGAACTCATCACGGGCTATATTGTACAGAAATACAATAAAGCTTGCGCAACCTCAGGTCATATCGCAACATATTGCTCTTTCCAGCAGCGCACACACTTGGAACAGCTCACGATGGTCAACTCAGCTCATGACGGTCAACTCAGCTCGTGATCTCAGATCAGCTCACGTCTGTTGCTCCTTGATAAACGATACTTCCTCAATAGATATCAGCTCAGACCGCTACATTGGATCCACTCGCACTACGGCAACAAGAGCTCATGTTGTATCTATTTATACATATCAGAATCTATGTTTTGATTCACACAAAATCTGCTACTATTGTACTAATGCTCTACGTGAAATGCATAGCTTTTTTAGTCTGGAGTAGACATGAAGATATCCTATAACAGTGAGGGGACGCCTGAGTTTGACTAGTCAAAGATATCGAGCTGGAACAGTAAGGGGACGCCCAAGCTGGTTTAGTAGTTTACTTCCAGAATGCAGGGAACACCAAGCTGGTTCACCAGCCTGGAGCAGGAGCAGCACGAAGATCAAGCGTAGATTATTTAGAAGAGCAGAGTTCAAGTGCAGAGAGATGAAGTATAGAACGGCTCAAGTGCAGATCAATTGTAGAGTACAAGTGCAGTGTTCAAGTGCCGTTGCATAGACAAGCGCAGTGATCAAGTGCAGGTTAGATCACTATGCACAATAATCAATTCATCATATGAATCTGGATTGATTATTATACAATCACTGGTGCTGGATTGTAGTTCTACGTGAATAAGGTTTAAAGCATCCTAGTAGAACTGGCTCAATCAACCAGTGGTTTAAACAGTGTTCTTGCTGATGGTTTGGATGAGGTGTTTGAATGGACCAAGTGAACGAGCAAGCACACAATGGGTCTCGACGAGAAAAATAGAGCCTATCTGGTCAAAGAAAAACCATCTCAATCCGTATAAGCAGAGCAGCTCAAGAGCAGATCAAAAGAACAACCAGCTGGGAATACACCAGCTGAGGAACCAGATCTGGACAGACCAGATCAAACAAACAAAGCAGTCTGAACAGACACATGAAGACCAAATTAATTGGTTCAAAATTATTTGTTTTGTCTTGTCCGCATTAGGTACAAGCAAACAGAGCTCGATGTTAGCAAAGGCTGCAGACGCTTCAATGAAAAGAGCTCAAGTCAAATAAAGCCTGCAACGCATTAAAAGCCAAAGGACACAAAGTACTAATATGTCAGAAGACTTTTCAGAACGGCTACAACTTTGTGCCCAACGGACAAATCCAAACACGAGGCTTTATATATCAGGCGCAAAGCAAAGAATGAAGAAGCAGCACACAAAAACAGAGAGAAAAGTTTGTGCAAATCCAGAACACACTAACAAGATGAAGCACAACCTGGGAAGACAATGAAAAACCAGCTCGGACAGGGGCACTTCCTAGTGTGTGAGATTTTATATTTGAGAGATTGTATTTACACTGAAAATCTCACACACATATACATTCAATCATATTCTAGAGTTGACCGAAAAAAGATAAGAGTGAATGTAAATTCAAAAATCTCCATTGTAGTCTTTGGACAGAGACGATAAACATGTCTAGTTGTCTTTCGCACTGAGACGTTAAAGAAGTGTGTGTAGCCTTTCTCACTGAGGCATAAAAGAAGTGATGTTAGAAACTCAGCTTGTGGGCTTAGTGTGCAGTGGTGTGGCTAGGAGGTCTTGCGGCTGCTGGTCGTAGGAGTGGGTTGCAGCGAAGGGTCGTTGTAATCAAAGTCTTCTAGTAGAAACCTTCCCATCGAGGAAGAAGGGAAGACGTAGAAGATTCAGCTCCGAACTTCCATAAACAAATTGCAGTGTATTTTATTTACTACTTTCCGAACTTACATTCATATGCATAACATGATTGTTTAGTACGAATAAACCTGTTTAAATATCTTTCGATTATAAGAGTTCAGTTTGAGCTGTTTCCGCATTATTTTAACTCATAACTCAATCTGTATCTCGGTGCAAAACATTCAAGAACACGAGCTATTGCAGCTCAAGTTTAAGAAACCAATATGCTCGTGTTAAACCAGCTTGCAAAGGAGCTGGTAATCTGGAGCAGCTCGTAGAGGTGTTGGTCCAGATTCACGATGATCTGGTTTCACAAGTTGCGTACTGGTTTTTCAACTACTTAAATTTTAATGCACATAACTTATGGGGTTGACGTTTCGATCGTGTGAGAGCCGAACTGAGTTGTGGCAGAGCTCACGAACAACCCCGGATTTCAATCCCAACAATTGGTATCAGAGAACTTTTGCGATCTGGTACCCCATGTAACGGGACCACCAATTGGTATCAGAGCGCTTTTGAGATATGGTACCCCGTGTAACGGGACCAACAATTGGTATCAGAGCACTTTTGCGATCTGGTACCCCGTGTAACGGGACCAATAATTGGTATCAGAGCAGGTTGTTCTTGAATAGTACATCACTTTTCAAAATTTTTGTTTAAACAGTTTTAAAACTTGTGTCTGCTCAGATAACCCTTCGAAAGCCTGTCTATGCTATAAAATTTGTAAGTTTTTCAAAACTCATTTTACATAGATAGGGGGAGGAATTTCTATTGAATTACAGAGCAGTTTCTTGAAAGGAAAGTGCAGCAATATGTATTCCGACGAGCTGATAGATTGTGTGAGGTCTGTGGAAGCCAAGATCTCTAGGGCTGGGCGATGCTAAGCCTGAGGGAAAATGGAAGAGATTCTGTAAATTGAATCTTCTATTGCTCCTCTGGTCTAAATGAATGAGAACCTTTGAGTAGCATAGACTCCATCTTCAAAATCTCATGAACGTATTTTTACAAAATGTCGTCCCTCGAAAAATGCTGTCATTTTCAAAATAAAGTAACACCATGCTTTGTTTAGGGGGAGCTTTATTTTAAATATCAAGCCTCGATTTCAAAACCTTTTTGATAGGATCAATTAGGATCGAAAATATGCCTAAGAGTTCAGAAGGGGGGGGGGTTGAATGAACTCCTTAGACTTTTATTTTTAAAATCCTTAAAAACAATTTTTACAAGCCTGTGCGTAACTCAAATCTGAGAGACCAGATTTGAGATTCTCAGTTCAAATCCATTTTCTCGGTTAAAAAATAATGTGCGAAAAAAAATCGATTAAATAGTGAACATTAATAAATAACGATGCAGATAATGTAAATAGAGTAAGGGTCAAAAATTTGTTTCTGGAAGTTCGGATCTCAAATCCTACGTCTCCCCTTCTTCCTTTTCAAGAAGGTTCCACTAGAAGATTTGATGAGTACATCTTCTGTAAACACCCGATCACTCAAGCCTCGCTACAAGTGAACTCCTAGCAACTTCTATCACGCAGACTATACTGTTGAATACAAATGAATTTTTAGAACGTCTTAACGTGGCACGTTATTTACAAACTTTGTTTGATTATTACAATGGATACAATACGCAGAGTTTGTAACAACTTCTGGTTCTTTGAACAATTAGAATGAATGACTAAGTTGAACCAGAAAGAATCTCGAAGATTATTTATGTTTAAGAACTTGAACGACAGTTCTTCGAGAATGAAAATTGGGATATAGAATGGTTTAAGACTTGAAAGATATATCCAGAGAGACAGAGATTATGCGAGAGTAAAATCACTGAGAGAGCATATTGTTCGAGAGTGACCAGAGCTTTTTCTGTTGACTCTCGTAAGCTATTTATAACATCCATCTTCAACGGTCATTAAATGAGCCAGTAGACACAAACCCCATTTTAATATCTTCACCATATCGTGCATTAAATGCTCCATTAATGCTGAGTAGAGGTTTGTCTGCTGTTGTCAGAGCTTTGTTGACCTTTATACCCAAAGTAGGTAAACATCGTATATACCAACTCTGCGTCATGCAAAAGATACTCCAAATATCTATGAACTTGTGTCTCTTTCATCCATTTTGTCTAACAGGCTTTATCTGATTTAATCTCGATCGTTGAATCATCTGGAATAAATATCAGATATGCTCTTGAAGCTGAAATATGAAAACTGTTCGGTTTTGAACTGAAATCTGATTCGAATAAAACTACTTCACTATCTTTCTTATTTACGAATATTCCCCCTTTTCTTCTCTTTTACAAATATCTCATCGTCTCTCTTATCTGAATTCTAGTCTGATCTGAAATCACTCGATGAATAATATGATGAGATCTGTTCTAAAATATTTCTCTGTTCTGTATCGTAGAACATTATTCTGAGATCTGTTCTGAAATATTTCTCTGTTCTGTATCGTAGAACCTTTTGATCTGAAATCTGATAAATAACCTTTGACATACTCTGAGTAGATTCTGTCAAAATCTGCATCTTTGTACTGAATAGTTCTGATCTGATCTGATCTATTAACGAAGCTTCTGTACTGATACTTTCTGATAAATACCCTCGGATCTAACTTATGTGATCTGATAAACTCTCTTCCCCTTTATATACTCTTTTCCCAATCTCTCGGATCTGAATATACTTTCTTCCTGTATAACACGATTACTAAAGGTCCAGATCTGATTCTTAATTCAGTTCTTATCTTGTTTTCGTTATCACCAAAACTTATAAATTTTCTCTTAACAATTTCCCCCTTTTTGGTGATGACAAAACTTAGCAGCCTATGACTTAAATAGAGACAAAAATAAATTGCTCCAAGTCTGCTATATATATAAAATCAAAAATGGCTAAGTACAAGAACTGAAAATGAACAAAAACTCTGCTCATACAAAGCAACGGCTCCAACCCGAACTTCTGCTACCTCTTCCTGATCTGTACGATCCACTACCTCTGTTCGATCCTCCACCTCTCTTAGGTGGTTCACTTCTACTGCCACCTTCACCAGGTCTGCTGCCTCCACCACCAGGTCTGCTGCGATCATCACGCGGACCTCTGCTACTCTCTTCCCCCTTTTTGTCATCACTCCCCCGATTAATGTAGGCAATGCTTTCAGATAATTGAGCGCTAAGAGTAGTGATGCCCTCCTGTGTTTCCTTTTGGAAGTCATCCAGATCTCAAGATAGAGCAGCCCGCTGAGCCTTTATTTCTTGTTGGACATCGTGAATCAGATTTCTAAGGATGCGTCCTTGATTAATAGAAGAGTTTACAAACGTCGCTTCAAGGTTTGTGATCTTCGAAGAGAGAGCAGCCTTGAGACCGGTGACATCATCCTGTGTCCGCACCTGCTCTAATTTAATCTTATCAATAGAAGCTCTAAGCTGTGCAAAAGACTCTGTGTGATCGGCGGAAGGAACAACAACAGTTGGCATAGAAGTCTGAGGAATGTCTGCTATAAAGTCTGTGGAACGATGAACAACAGGTGGCACTGAAAATTAGAGGTATCTTCGGTAAAATGTATACGAGAAGCACTAGAAAAAGAACCGTATGGAATCGCATCTGGAGATCTCGGTCTGATGGACACTGCACTCTCTGAACTAGAGCTGGAAGAAATATACTGAACTTTGGGTTGTACAAGAAGTCACAAAAACCTTCAACTGCTAAACAATGCTGAAATGCATGAAAAATTCCTGTCGGAACTATATCTATGTCCACAACTGGACCTATTGCAACTATATCTCTTCACAGATTATATGTACCAACGGGCAAAGATGTCCAAACAACGAAAACTGAACAATATCTACACATATCTCTACCCAATTCCCCTGTACAATACCGGAGTAAGGTTTTCTTGAATCCAGATCTTGGACCGGCTCAATGAATAATCAAATAGGGGCAAAGGCATCCACAAATGGCCTCTGCGGCTGCTGCTTCTTCTTGCGAGAGATAGCTAACCTGCACTCGCATCTCAACCAAAGATCTGTACCCTCTACTACTATCCAAGACCCGTCAATTAAAATCAGCAACCTCACCCAGCTGGTAGACATGAATCTAGGATAAAATCGGGAATGAACCCCTTCACTCTGTACATCAGCTCTTTCGAACAACTTTGAACTACACGACCGTGTCCACTCCAGCTTGTGCTGTCTGATGTGCTCCAGCAGATTGTTCAGTGAAATGCGAATGAGCATCTGAGAGCATGTCCAAAACTTGAAGGTAAATTGCTGTAGTGGGCGTGCCAGATTCAAAATTTTGATGCCTCGCCTCCAAAAATTTTAACAACTCCCTATACTTAGCGTTTATATACAGACTCCTCCTCACTGCTGTCTGCAATGAATCTATATCAGCCCATTTTAGCACCGGTTCCTCCTTGGCGGATGATCTGAAACAGATTCCAAAACTGACAAGCGGCGAAGACTGAACGAAGAAAGGAATGAAGAAATCTCTTCTATAATGGCTTCCCGAATCTGTACAAGAAAATCGATATCAACACAAATCAAAGAAAGTATTTCCTTAGCTGGATTCCATTTAATAATTTCCTCCACAAGGGGCTCCTTCCCCTTGTCATCAGCGTCAATCTATGGAAGGCTGGACTTGTACCAGTTTACTTCCCTAAAAGTAATTCCGTGTCCAAACCTAATCTTCATTGGCTCCTCAGCCATAACAGAAGGCAACATCATTTCTTCCGGAATCTGCCTCAAAATATCATCAATAGACATAGACTCTTCATCAAATATGGATGTCTCGATAAGCTCCAGAACCTTGCTCAAGGGCTCTGTGTCCTCAGAGCCAATAATCTTCTCAACTCGTTGCCTTTTATCAGTAGAATCCTTCTCTGTTTCCTTCTCCTTCTCCTTATTTTTCTTCTCCTCTTCCTTATCCGTCTCAACCAGAGGTCCTTCTTCATTGGATAACACCTTGAAACTTGTGACAACATCATAATTAGTGATAGCTGAAACATCTATTCTGCTCTCCATCTCAACATTTTCCAAAACAGGTTCCTCATCAACTATCTCAGATGTCTCCGCAATAACCTTTGCAAAAATATCCTCAACCGTGTCTTCCACAGTTGGATGTTCCACAGTTGTGCTCTCCTTTTCAGTCCCTTGCTCAATATCTCCGCCTCATCAGATTTCTCATCATTAGATACTCTCTGCAAAATCAATTTTCTTTTTGGTGCCCGGCGTCGTTGAGCACTAGGTCTCTTAGTCGGTACGACAGAAATTGGTTCAGGATTTTGTACCACTGGTACAATCGCCATATTCTTTTTGTGGGAGCAGCTCTCCCCACAGTTGTGCGCTTCCTCTTCGCAACAGGCTCAGCAATAGGAGCTGGTCTCCTTTTTGCTGCTGCCTTCTTAACAACTTTCTCCACTGGCGCCTCAACCGTCTCCTCTTCAGCAGTTATATTTTTGTTTTTGGTAACATAAATGCCAACAGTCTTGACTGTGAGAATATTTAGTGGTGGGAAGGTTTTCGCCTCTCGCAGAGTCAGATTTGGAGCACCCTTCAGCAAAACACAGATTTGAGCCGCAAATCCCTTGGCTTGCTTGGAAGTGTTTGTCACCATGTCCCTAAGAATATCGAACAAAATCTTGCTCCAGTTTATCTTGAGGCCAAAGTGAATGGATTTCATCAGTAGAAATCGTTCGTGAGTGACTACATCAAAGGATCCGGCCTTGATAGTAACAGATTTCGCCAGTATATCATTCAGCAAGCGAAAATCAATCTTCATTTCCTTCTTTTTACAAGAAGTTTTAATCGGCTCTCCCGACACATAAAATACACTCCGTGCATCATAAATCAGATCTTTCGGCACTTCATCCATAGATGTCAACACTTCAGTCGGTAGTTCAAAACTGCCAACAAATACCTCTTCAGAGATTCCAACAAATTTACCAACACAACTGATCACTTCATTTTCCCTCACAAAGCTGTAGGCAAAGAAGGCCACCAAATCACTTCGTAGAGAACTGAGGGACAACCCAGAAAACCACGGTGTCCAGTCGACTCTAGGGCTTTGAACATTTGAACCATGCCCTCATCAGGAAAGCTCAGAACTGAGTCGAAGTTCACTTGAAGAGCATTGTGAATCAATGAAGCGGCCATTTCAGATGGTTGATCAAATAAAATAGTGACGAAGAATGCGAAGATAATCTGCAAAAGCAAGAACACTAGAAAGCACGAAAGTAGTTTTGTGCAAGGTAAGTGTTAGTAAAAATCGAAAAGACGCATATAGGAGAGAACGGAATACGAACGGTGCACGTTAACAGTGTCGATGTGACGTTTCGCATGATGACAACACATGTGTCAATCATCCGATGGCACGATCAAATTTTGAAAATATTTTGAAATGATTTTGAAATTATAACCACGAGGGTGAAAAAGTAAAAAGAAGCGCCATTTAAAAGACATCACAGCCGTTGTTCTTTTAATGTATCAGCGAGGGTACTATCAGATCTGATAACATATAAGTATCAACTGTATAAACACGAAATTTTAATAGATTCAGATCTCACGTATTCAGCTGACTCGGCACTTATTAACTTATATCTGTTATTCCCCCTAAAGCCGAGGTTTCTCCCAACGTGGATGTTTACCAAATCTGAGATTCTCCGTTGTTCCCCCTGAACAGAAGACTCAAATCTGAAGTTAACAAAAGCTGTTCAACCTGTAAAATTCTCGCAAAATCATAGATTAAGGCAGTTCTAAGAAACCAAGAATATTTCTAAAATACGAAAACTTAGCTTTTGGTAGAGGCTTTGTGAAAATATCAGCAACTTGCTGATCCGTTGACACATACTCCAGCCGGACGTCCTTCTTGAGCACGTGATCTCTTATGAAATGATGCCATAGATTAAGGCAGTTCTAAGAAACCAAGAATATTTCTAAAATACGAAAACTTAGCTTTTGGTAGAGGCTTTGTGAAAATATCAGCAACTTGCTGATCCGTTGACACATACTCCAGCCGGACGTCCTTCTTGAGCACGTGATCTCTTATGAAATGATGCCTTATGTCTATGTGCTTTGTTATCGAATGCAGCACATGGTTCTGAGTGATATCTGTCTCACTGGTATTGTCACAGAAAATAGGAGCTTCAGAAGCATCAATGCTGTAATTCTTAAGCTGGTGTTGAATCCATAAGATCTGAGCACAGCAGCTTCCAGCTGCTAGATACACTGCTTCAGCTGTGGACGTAGCAATGGATGTTTGATTCTTACTGAACTAGGAAATCAGACGATCTCCCAAAAATTGACATGTACCACTTGTGCTTCGCCTATCAATCCTGCAACCTACGTAGTTTGCACCACTGTTGTTAGAGTAGATGCCCAACTAGCCAACTTGTGGCGTGTGGGTTCTTATTGACTCTTTGTATAACGATCTTTATTTATGAAATTCGTATTATTTTATGGCATTCTTTATTTTCATTATTTTATAATGTTAACAATTGTGTTGGATAAAGACCTAGAATGCACCATAGTGTATGTTAGATGTGATAGTGGATATGATGGCTATCATGAAACACATCTAATAGTCACTGTGTATTCTAAACTCGTTCCTAGTCGATTGGGCCGTCAAAATGAGGATAAGGCCGCCCGAGCTTGAGACTAGCATCTGCGATGTGAAGTACCACGTTTCATTGGTAGGGTACAGTGTGATGTTCTGATCATGCAGATGGATAGTGACCTGGTGATCTATCGAACTACCCTCGTTCGGACTTTCCAAGTGGTTACCATATGTCGAGTGGATTAAGTCCGAGGTCTTGGTTGTACAGATTAGCCCTTATTACTCGAAACGTCATTGAGACTCTACGTGATAGGTGCCTCACTTTGACCCGTTTACCGACTCAGTTGGGGTCATCAGGTGGCGGGATTGGGTGAGGTCCCGATGCACGTAGGAGTCGATGCTTCGTTGTCGAGGATTCACCGCTCGCCTTTGTGCGTGGATATCCTATGCTATCTGAGGAGATAATAGTGTGATAAATCTCTGGCCAGAGTACTGGATGTGTTTTAGGTAAATGGGTTTACCTAGTAACACATGTGATGTCACTATTTGATCTCCGAGATGTATGCATAGTTATTGGATCTCTAGCGACTCTCGATTTACCAATGGTCGTTGATCTGATCGGGATATATGTGTTGAAAGGACCGTACAGTACGCTAACCATGACCAACTGGTTCTTGCAGGCACTATCAGTGATACCGAGGGGATCATGGGACGATGTTGCTAGGCGCTTTACCTTGATCCGATGGGCTAGTTCGAAAATGTGGTATCGGAGTCACACATGTTGTGGGCCCATGGCTAGCTGTATCCCTGAACCATTGAGGGTCACACAAGTACTGGTTTTTCGATTCCCACATGGAATGTAAGCTCAATTTGTTGAGCATAGGAGGAGGAAGGATGGAAGTGCGACTTCCTAAAGGTCAACAGGGGTCAAAATGCAATTTCGCTAAAGTTTGGGCTAGTTTGACTATCCTTGAAACTTGGAGGGGCCAAACTGCTATATTGGACTAGGTGGTCCGAAAAATTGTTTTCCTATCATAGTACTCAGTTTTTCAAACTGTGTAGATCGGTCCGATATGATCGTCGATCGGGATTATGATGGAGCCACGGTGATGCAGTTGAACCGAATGTTCATACGGGACTGGGCCTGACCCAGGCCCATTGGGCCGGTTCAAGCCCATCACAGGTCTATATATATACATGACCTAGGGTTTGCATGACACACTCTTCACAACCCTAGTAGCCGCCTCCCTTCCCCCTCTTCTCGCACTCACGGCCGCCGCCCCTTCACGCGCCGCCGCCCGTCGCGCACTGCCGCCGCCGTCCGTTGTCGTCGCCATCGGACTTGTTCCGACCGTCTCGATGAGGAGATTCCATCCGTGAAATACTCATCCCGTTTTCTAGTGCAGGCTGACAAAGAGATCGAGATTTCAGTCGTGGACCGGATTAGGAGAACGACAACCGCCTACTGTTGAAGTGCCGATTTCCTCGTGAAATTGGTCGAAGCCAGGCGCCTAGACGCCAGCAAGGTACCAAACTAAACATCCTATGAATGTTTATTTGTTGTATCCATTATGTATTGACTGTTCCAGTGCTAAATTTTAAATCTTCCGTTGTGCCCCGGGAGCGGGATCCGGATCTGCCGCTGCGCCAACAGTGGTAACAGAGCTTTGGCTCGGATCTGTCAATACATAATTGTACCTGTATTGCATCAAATCTCAAATTTCAAATTTAAAAAAAAAAAATATATTCTGCCGCCGTGCACATTGCCACACGCTGCCGCGCGCCCGTCGCGCACTTCGGGCTCAACTTCCGCGCGCGATCCGCGGCGGGATGCACACGATTGTGACCACAGCGTGCGGCGAGCCGCGCCCGCTGGT
>KV018342.1:491311-514267 GCA_001598015.1 Dorcoceras hygrometricum
AAAAGTTTATTCGATAAGCTAAGGGAATTTAAATATTGTTTAAAATTTCCTACCTTCCATCAACAATGGGTGTACGCTGATGCTACCCGTATACATGGCCCGACTCATATTATTGAGGGGGTTATGTATGCCGGAAAGCTGTACACGTCATTGACACTCGCTGTGAGTTGGTTGGAACTCCTTTAACGTTGACTCATATTATTGGGGACATTAAGGGGACCGTCCATCACAACTCAACATTGATGGGTCGTCTTGACACGTGATAGTAATCGGCGTCATATTATTGGGCCCTTACTGGACGTGAGGTAAATACATAGAGGTTGCAAGTGGTGCAATTGGGCTCTACCTTTTGAGGGTCATGGTTGGCTGATATTATTCGGGACCATGATTTCTTGATTGGACTCTGTGTACCCACTAAGGAAACTTGCTTTCTCGATTTCATTAGAGGGTGGTAAAATCGTTAAAATAGTGTGAGGGTAATTCATAAAACTAAATGACCTTGTTTTATGTCTTAGCGTTATTCATAAATAGTCTGTAATGCACGTATGTTTTTCTTTCAGTATAAACTGCTATTACAATGTATTCAATCAAAAATCCACTTGCTTCTATACTGGATAGCACCAAGTTCACTGGTTTGAACTACCAATATTGGCTTCGAAACCTCAAGATTGTCTTGGCTTCGGAGAAACTTCTCTACACGCTAGAGAAGACCCCTTCGAAGGAAGCCCCTGCCGATGCCAGTCCTGAGGAGATGGCAAAGCTGGACAAATGGTGGGAAGACGAGCTTAAGGCACGGTGCTATGTGATAGCATCAATGTCTAACGAAATGCAGTGGAGTTTTGAGAAGACGGAGTATGCTGCTGGCATACATCTTCATCTCAAGGAGCTGTATGGGGAGAACTCTTGGACTGAGAGGTTCACTACTGTCAAGGAGCTCATGACGAGCCGCATGCGCGATGGGACTTCGGTCCGCGAGAATGGGGTTCGTATGATTGGGCTCATTGAGAAGCTATTGGGCCTTGATATCACACTTCCACATGAGCTGTCTGTGGATCTGCTTCTCCCCTCCCTCCCTGCTGCATTCGACCCATTTGTGGTCAACTTTAACATGAACAAGCTGGAAGACACCCTTGAAGAGGTGGTGAACATGCTTGTCGTGTTCGAGGGGACCATAAAGAAGGACAAGCCCGTCCTCCTTATGGGTTCTTCTTCCCCTGCGAAGAAGGGGCCCAAACGCAAGGGTAAGAAACGTTCTGCCCCTGCAAAGGAGGAAAAACCCACCAAGAAGCCAAAGGCAAGGACTTCAAAGCCAAATAAATCTGAGGATGTTTGCCACCACTGCCACAAGCCTGGGCACTGGAGGAGGAACTGCAAGGAATACCTTGAGAAGTTGCGAACTGCAAAAGGTATGTTCTACATTGAAATAAATATGTCTCTTAATTCGACTTCTTGGGTACTTGATACCAGATGTGGATCTCATATCTGCAATGATTTGCAGGTAATGACAAGAAGCCGACATCTTAGAGAGGGTGAGACCCACTTGAGGCTTGGCAACGGAGCAAGGGTTGTTCTGTAGCTATAGGAGATGTTTATTTGTTTCTGTCTTCAAATTTTAAGTTGTTATTGAGAAACGTTTTATTTGCTCCCGAATTAATAAAGAACATCATTTCTGTTTCTATGCTTGATAGTGATGGATATTCTTGTCATTTTGCTAATTCGATTTGCAATATATACAAGAATGAATGTTTGATTGGAATTGGGGAACGCAAAAACGATCTATACACCTTAAAATTAAATGAAGTTCCAACTCGCGATGTGGAAACACATACAAAAACTATTAAAATGAAACACGATAGCTTGAACCCGGCACAACTTTTGCACGCTAGGCTAGGTCATGTTTCCTTGAATAGGATGAACAAGTTGGTTAGGAGTGACATGTTTGATATGTCAGATATTAACTCCCTACCGACTTGTAAGTCTTGTCTCAAGTGAAAAATGACTAAACAACCCTTTATGGGCAAGCCTGAACGTGCTCAAGTCCTGTTGGATTTGATCCACACTGATGTGTGTGGCTCACTTAGCATTGGTACTAAGTATGGTCACACATACTTCATTACCTTTACCGATGATTACTCTAGGTATGGGTACTTGTACTTAATGAAGCACAAGTCTGAATCCTTTGAAAAGTTCAAAGAATTCAAGGCTGAAGTAGAAAATCAGTTGGGGAAAAGTATGAAAACACTTCAATCCGATCGAGGTGGAGAATACTTAAGTGCCGAATTTCAAGACTATCTTAAAGAGAATGGGATTCTCTCACAGTGGACCCCTTCGGCCACACCACAAATCAATGGTGTAGCAGAGCGTCGTAATCGAACCTTGATGGACATGGTTCGATCTATGATGAGTTTGACTGAATTCCTACCTCGTTTTGGGTCTATGCGCTCCAAACGACGGTAATGTTGTTGAACAATATCCACACCAAGGCAGTGAATAAAAATACGTATGAGATATGGATGGGCAACCCGCCCAAATACTCATACTTGAGGATTTGGGGATGTCCTTCTTACGTGAAGCAGACAGTGGGAGATAAGCTTGTTAGGACCGAAAATAGGACTTAACAGCGCTGCTATTGAAAAGTAAAAATTTTGCGCTGCTATTATGAGGTGCAATACCTTGGGTTCTTGAACATTAAAACAGAGCACCGGAGACAGATCTGGTATGTGATAAAAATATGCGGAAAACACCAGAACTGAATCCTAATTTTAAAACTCAACACAAAAAGATTTCTGTAAACAGAAATCTATTCGACTTACTGTGTGTGCAATGTGATGCGTGCGTGCTAAATAAATGCATATGTGGAATAAATAACAGAATACAATACACAGCTATTTGTTTATGGAAGTTCGGACATCAATGTCCTACGTCTCCCCTTCTTCCTCCTCGGAAAGCTCAACTAGAAGATTTGATCTACACATCGTGTACAGACCCGATCCCGCAACCAGCAGCTGCGAGAACTCCTAGACTCCACCAGCCCTCGGCTGTCACTCACTTGTTTTATGCCTATGTGAGAAAGGCTACAACACAGAGTTTAACGTCGTCGTGCTTGGACGAGATCTAATTTTGGTTTGTGATTCACTCGCTAAGAAATTACGCACACCTCTCAAATATGCGAGTGAATCTGTGTGTGTGAGATTTTATAGTGTATAGCTCAACTCTCAAATGACAATCTCACACACTGGGAAAATGCTCTGCAATAGCTGATTGAGACTCAGCAGTAGACACTCGTTATGAGCTCCTCTCTAATGGCGGTCTACTTCTTCGTCTCCAAATTTTCCTTCTGTATTTTGAAATGTGTTAATTAATCTGTCAAAATCCTTCTCTCTTCAACAGTGCTTCTAGTATTTATATGGCTGTTTGAATTTATTTCTGTTGGATACATTTTTCTTCCCGTTTAAAGATGTTCTGAAAAGTACCGACAGGGAGTTGTCCTTGTGTCCTTTTCTTTTGCAGGCTTTTTGTCATCTTGTGATTTTGCCTTTATTTTCCAGCAGCTGCTGCAACTTCATTAGTTTAACTATACCAGCAGCTGGTATATCTTTCCTTTAGCGCAACAGCTTCTCTTCTGTTTCTTTATTTTATCAACTGCTTATTTCTCCTTGCAACATATGATTCAACTTTGTTAAAGCGCAACCTTTGTTCCCTGTTTGAGTCTGACTCAACATCAACGTCTTCTTGCTGCTGTTTGTTGTTCAATCTTCTAATATCAACTTCTGATTTCATCTTCTTCAATACTTCTTGATGGATCTGTGTCAACAGATCCAGATTGAATTTTGAATTACACAAAACTTATTATTGTGTTTCTAACAAATCTACTTAGTGTACAGATGCTAGCTATCGAAGAAAATGCCATGAAGCAAAATCTGTCCAGTCGATGGTTTACAAGATAAAGTGCACAGCTGTTTTGGCTTATCATTTAAACGGCAGCTGGATTAGCAATGGAGATGTCCAAAGTTGAGTCAGTTGTTTGGATGTCCAAATTATACCAGCAGCTGTGACATTCGCTAAAGGCTGGAGAAGTCTGAGTATAAAGATAGAGAAAGGTTCGAAGAAGAAGATGAACAATAGAAGTCTGGATCCAGTTGTGAAGAGAAATCGAGAATCAGCAACGATGACGTCAGCATGTCTACTGGAGAAAGCTGTGATCAGCGATGATGACGTCAGCAGTGATGTCATCACAATCAGCAGTCGACTAAAGCGCAAGATCTGGATCAGCGATTATGACATCAGCAGTGATTTCATCACAATCAGCAGTCGACTAGAAGCGCAAGATCTGGATCAGCGATGATGACATCAGTAGTGACGTCATCACTATCAGCAGTGAGCTACAGTGAACCAGTCGATGGTAATTGAAGTCAGCGATAGCAAAACGATGTCGTTTGGATAAATGGATACGACAGTGTTTTGCCTTCGCGCTAAGATTCAGCAGATGCTCTTTGCGATGGAAATAACCAGCAGGAAGCTACAGTACATCCAGTCGAGAGCTGCAACGTTATATTTAACCAGTCGAGGATGCATAGCAAACGATGCCGTTTGAATAAGTCAAAACTACAGCGTTTGATCTAACCAGTTGTTGGGTAATCCAGTCGCAAGCATTCCACGACCAACGTCTGGACAACCAACTGCTGATATGCATCCAGTCGCAAGATGATGTACCAGTCGCAAGCTACAGTGCACCCAGTCGCAGGCTACAGTGTTTTGCTTATCCAGACGCAGGAAAATCAGACGTAGTGAAGAGTTGCAACCAGGCGCAAGAATTCAGTCGTCAAAGTATCCAGACGCAGTATTTGAAGATACAACAAGTAGCGAAGCAGTTGACAGTATGAAGAATTACTAAAGCTGGATGTCAACTGCTGAGCTTATTTCAAATTGCTGAAGAAGACAAAAAGTCCTGCAAAAGAAAGGACACAAAGGACAATCCCTGTCGGTACTTTAAAGAACACATTTGAACGGGAAGAATTTGTGTCCAACGGATTTAATTTGAACAGAGGCCTTATATACGAGATGAACGCCATTGAAGAGGTGCTACTGTTGAAGAATTGTTGTTGCACAGAAAAGAAAAATCAAAAGGAGACAACAATCAAAGGGAAAATGAACCTGAAGCGAAGCTGTCAACTATCATTCGTAGAGGAGCTTATTGCAGTTGACAGCTGAGCTAGAATCAGCTTTTGTAGAAGCAACTTCCCTAGTGTGTGAGGAATAGAGAAACAGAGAGTTGAGCGCTTCATTGTAACAATCTCACACACAGAGATTCATTCACATTCATTGTATAGTGAATGAATCTCAAACCCAATTCAATAAGTTCCCGTCCAAGCACGATGACGTTAAACTCTGTGTATGTAGTCTTTGAACAGAGAAGTTAAACAAGTTCTGAGTGAACAGCCGAGGGCTGATAGAGTCTAGGAGTTCTCGCAGCTGCTGATTGCGGGATCAGGTCTGTACACGATGTATAGATCAAATCTTCTAGTGGAACCTTCCGAGGTGGAAGAAGGGGAGACGTAGGACATTGAAGTCCGAACTTCCATAAACAAATCGATTGAGTATTGTATTCTGTTATTCATTCAGCACTTGCATATTTATTTAGCATGCATAACAGATATCACACTAGCACATAGCAAACAGATTTCACATACTGGTTTTAACAGAAATCTGTTTGCGCAAAGTTGTTTTAAAATATTAGGATTCAGTTCTGGTGTTTTCCACATGATTTTAATTCATACCAGATCTGTCTCTGGTGCTCTGTTTTTAGTGTTCAAGAACCAGAGGTATTGCACCTCATCTCCTCATCCTTATGATAAGCAGCGCGCAAAATTTTTTTAATCCTCTATTTAAGCAGCGCTGCTAAGTTCCTTCCTTTAAATCGGTCCTAACACTTCTGATATCAGCTTCTGATTTCATCTTCTTCAATACTTCTGTTTACCATTCCAGCTGTTTAACAATGATCTTTTGGTATTGCATCTTGTCTACTGAATTTATCTTTGTATTTCTATTCTTCGACTACTGCTGATCCTTTACATCCCAACGTCTGGTTTAAACAAACTGTAGCCAACGTCTGGTTTATTATAACAGCTGGTACATCTTTGTCTTCGAGCACAAAGTCTAGTTAATCTTTGTTCTTAGCGCTTCGACTGGTTAATCTTTGTGCGTCTGGTTCATCTTCACCAGCTGACATCAACTCTGATTAAACTTTGTTCTTTCTTCCATTATTGCAACGGCTGGTTTTTGTACATTGAACCAGCTGGTTTTTGTACATTTCAACGACTGGTTCATCTTTATCTTTGCGCTGCGTCTGAATTTACCACAAAAACCAGCGTCTGGTTTTTGTTCTTCACAACTGGTTCCAGACTTCAACTATTTAGTGATTTCAGATTTCAACCAAATTTGTCTCTACTGAATATTTCTTCCAGACTTCATCTTGCTTTAATGCGCTTCTCTTTCTCAATTTCAAGGTTATGCCGCAATTCTCTGGTTTTTGCTCGTTCAAGTTCTGGTAACTGCTGTCTCTGAATCTCCTTTTCTACTTCAATTGTTCTCTTTTAATTTCACTGTAGCTTGCGGCTGAATCACTGTAGCTTGCAGCTGAATCACTGTTGTCTGCTCTAAACAGAGTAAAATCATACTAACACATGCGGAAGCTATCAAAAAGCGGGTAAAAGTTTCGCTTTTGGCCTGACGGTTTAAAACAATATAATTTAAAATACCATGATACTCAAAATAGAATCTAGTTCACGAAAATCACAACAACAATAACAGTATAGCATACAACAACCATAACATGTATCAGACTCCAACTACTGGGTACAATAACGAAGCGCAGGGCATACCCTGGCTAACTGATACATATATATTAAATATGCTATACGCAACTGGGACACGCTAACCACCTCCTGGGGCACCACCAGCTGGGTTAAAACCACGACCAGCTGTAAAACCTGGGTTCCCTGAAAACAACACAAACAAGGAAACAAACCAAGCCCCAGAGGGACATGGGGTCAAACCCCAGTACGGAGAGCAACAGATATAGCTAAAAGAATGCATAAGATAAAATGCAGATGCTATGCATGAGACACCGGATCACAACAGAAGGCTCGACCAACAAGGGAGCTAAGGAACTCAAGCACAGCTCCAAGAATCTGCAACAACAGTGGCCACGGGGTGTGTTCACAGTATGGTATGATACTACACCCGAATACCAGATGCATCAAACAACTCAACCTGCCGTTGCCTCGCCCATGAACTGTGGTAGTTAACCACTCGGCGCATGGTGGCTAACGATCCCAGCAGGGAGATGAGAGTGCGGTATTGCCGCTCGTCCTCGCATCCTGATAAGAATCAACAACAGCAATACAAGATACGAAACAATGGCTGCAACCGAAATATGAATGCAATATGGGAAATGCGTGTATGCATAAACATAGGAGCTAAAATCAACAGCAATCACATATGCACACAGCAACATCCACGTTAATGCACAAGCAGCCATCTAGCATTCAATCTCACGCCAATTCCCAGCTACTTCAAGATCAGATCCGTACCTTATACTTTTGTGCAACAATTACCACAAAACAGGCCCGAGAGATCTGGATAGCAACCTGCTAAATACACAACACACAGATCTCAAAAGATGCATAGAAACCCACGGCCAATTACAGAAGCTCACGGCTGGGAGCCATGCTCAAACAACGCAATTACTATCAAAACAACTTACTGGAAGCTTAAACCAAGGCTAGGAACAAGATCTCATCACAAGGGAACGAAGTTTTACCTGCACTAAAAACGCACAATAGTGCAGCAACTTCGCGTTCCTCAACTAGCCAACCACAGCCTCCAAAAGTGGTATGGAATGATAGAGCTCCACAAGAGGAGTCCAACGCTACCTCGAACGTACCAAAAAATGGCCGGAAACGATGGGAATTGCCGGAGAAAAGCTACGGTGAACAGTAACCTAGGGTTCGAAGCGAAGAACACAATCGGGGAAAATATTTCGCTAAGTATGGAATCTGGTGCTCGAAATCGAAGACCAAGTCTTCCTTAAATACATCTCGCAAAAGCTGGTTAAAAACATCCATCGACTAAACCAGCAGGTACACTACAAACAAATACAACCAGCAGATGCAAAAGAAATTAGCTGCTGAATTCTCAAAAAACGCAAATCAAAACGATGTCGCAGCGACTTAACAAAACGACGTCGTGCCGCATAAGTCATCAAATCTGCCACCAGCTGGTCGCTTAAAACCATCGGCTGGTTCTCAAATCCAAAAGCTGGATTATGTAACACTCAAAAGCTGATACCAGACATTGCATCAAAATGCTGCGTTCCAACTTAATAAAACGGCGTCGCATATCCTACGTCATCCAGTCGCTAGCTCTCGCGCAATACCAACTGCAAGCTACAGTAATCACCACCAGCTTCAAGATATAGTAGCGAACAAATCTCTCGCAGCTGGACAACCAGTCGCAACATCCAAACGACGTCGCGCCAACTTATCGAAATGCTGTCGTTTTGCCCTCAACGAACAAAAATAAAGCAACAGCTGGATACAACACGCTACCATCTCTCACTTAACACAACACACACAGATTTCACTAAAACGACGACGTTTTGGAATCTCGCGCTACCAAAACACGCTACGACTGGATTTCACCAATTCGACCAGCTTTCACCACAAAACCAGCTTTTACCCAAAATCTCAAAAATATGAAAACTCCCAGAATTGTTCCAAATGCTATTTCAGACCCGAAAATGCAAACCAAACAGAGATCTAAACCACCAGAAATCTCTAAAATTCGATACATTCCAATAAATAATCTCTTATACAAATTCAGGTCTCACATTTCTCCCCCACTAAAAAGGATTTCGTCCCCGAAATCAAACAACAATTCTGGCACAACACACAGCAATCGCAAGATACAAGCAGAACTCTCCCAACACAAGGTCAAGAGTTCAAGATAACTGAACAAACATATAACAACAACTAGAGAAGAAATACAACCAAAAGCTACAAACTACTGGAATTTAGCTCGACAGCTACTCAAACAGATGCGGTCACTCACGCTGCATCTTTTATTCCAGCTCCCAAGTAGCCTCTTCCCTTCCATGTTTCTTCCACTGCACCATCACCAACGGAATGGTCTTATTTCTCAGCTATTTCTCTTTTCTGCCAAGGATCTGCAAAGGACATTCTTGATAACTCAACGACTGATCTAGCTCCATCACGTCAGTTCCAAGCACATGAGACAGATCTGGGTCATACTTCCTCAACATGGAAACATGAAAGACGTCATGAAGAGAAGACAACTCTGACGGCAACAACAGCCGATACGCTTAAGGGCCAATCCTCTCAACAATCTCATACGGTCCGACGTAACGAGGGGCTAACTTTCCCTTGCGTCCAAAGCGCATAACACTGCGAAACGGAGAAACTTTGAGAAATACACGATCACCAACCTGAAACTCAAGAGGTCAACGCCTCTTATTCGCATAACTGGCATGGCGATCCTGGGCAGCTTTCATCCGTTGTCGAATTAGATCAACATGATCCTTCATTTGCTACACAAAGTCTGGGGCAGATAGCTGCTTCTCCCCCACTTCTTCCCAACATACCGGAGATCTGCACTTCCTGCCATACAAAGCCTCAAACGGCACCATGCCAATCGTCACCTGATAGCTGTTATTATAAGAAAACTCAACTAAAGACAATGCGTCTTGCCAGCTACCTCCGAAATCCAACACAATAGCTCGCACATATCCTCCAACGTCTGGATAGTGCGCTCAGATTGGCCATCTGTCTGGGGGTGATACGTTGTGCTCATAGCCAATCTGGTACCCAAAGCTGTTTGCAAACCCTTATAAAACCTGGAAGTAAACCTCGGATCTCGGTCAAAAACGATCGAAACGGGCACACCATGCAGTCTAACAACAAAATCAATGTACAGCTTCGCCATCTTCTTCAACGAGAAGGTCATTCCATATGGAATAAAATGCACAGACTTCGAAAGACGGTCTATAACCACCCAAATAGCATCGCATCCTCCGCTGGAACGAGGCAGATGCGTCACAAAATCCATAGCTATGTGCTCCCAATTCCATTGGGGCACAAAAATTCTACAAACTATGAACCATTCATAGGGCGTTTAGTCAGTTACCTTGCTGCGACTTGCGCCTGGCTCCAACCGGAATTACAAGAAGACCGGCTCTTCACGGTAGGCGGCTGTAGATTCATCAATCACGGTCCACGACCGGAAGGGAGAATCCTTTGTCAGCCTGCACTAGAAGGCCTGACGAGATCAGCACGGACGGATTCTCCTCGAAAGACTGATCGGAGCAAGTCCGATCAATCAACGGCGGCGGCGGCGGCGTGGAGGCCGACGACGGCGGCGGCTAGTGAGGATGGGGAGAGGGGGCGGCGTGCTTTAGGGTTAGGGTGTGGTTACAATGATCAAAACCCTAATCACACATTAGTATATTTTAAATATACTTGGGCTTGAACCAGCCCATTGGACTTGGGTCAGGCCCAAATCCATATGTGAACATTCGGTTCGTTTAATTCATTGCGGTTTCATTATAACTCCGATCGACGATCAGATTGGACCGATCGGCTCAGTTTCCAAAACTGAATGTTATGTTCTGAAAAACCATTTTTCAGAACCCCAGTGCAAAATGACCGTTTTGTCCCTCAACAGCGGAAATCACGATTTGACCCCTGTTGACTTTTAGGAAGTCGCACTCCCTAGAATCCTCCTCCTATGCTCAACGCATTGAGATCAGTATCGTGTGGGAATCTCGAATCCAGTACTTGTGTGACCCTCAATGGTTCAGGGATACAGCTAGCCGTGGGCCCACAACCATTGTGGCTCCGAAATCACAATTCCGGACTTGCCCATCGGATCATGGTAAGAGCGTCTAGCAACATCGCCCCATGATCCCCTAGGTATCACTCATAGTGCCTGCAAGAACCAGTTGGTCGTGGTTAGCGTACAGTACGGTCCTTTCAATCAATATATCCCGATCAGATCAACGACCATTGGTAAATCGAGAGTCGTTATAGATCCGATAGCTATGCATACATCTTGGAGATCGAACAGTGACATCGCGAGTGTAACTAGGTAAACCCATTTACCTAAAACATTTCTAGTACTCTGGCCAGAGATTTATACACTATTATCTCCTCAGATAGCATAGGATATCCACGCATGTCTACGAGCGGTGAATCCTCGACAACGATGCATCGACTCCTACATGCATCGGGGCCTCACCCAATCCCGCCGCCTAATGACCCCAAGTGAGTCGGCAAACGGGTCAAATTGAGGCGCCTATCATGTAGAGCCTCAATGTCGTTTCGAGTCGTGAGGACTAATCAGTACAACCAAGACCTCGAACTTATCCACTCGACAAATGGTAACCACATGGAAAGTCCGAACGAGGGTAGTTCGATAGATCACCAGGTCACTATCTATCTGCATTCTCAGAACATCACAATGTTCCCTACCAATGAAACATGGTACTTCGCATCGCAGATACGAGTCTCGAGCTCGGGCGGCCTTATCCTCATTTTGACGGCCCAATCGACTAGGAACTAATTCAGAATACACAGTGACTATTAGATGTGTTTCATGATAGTCGTCATACCCACTATCACATATAACATACACAATAGTGCATTCTAGGTCTTTACTCAACGCAATTGTTAATCATCATACAACACAATGAAAGTAAGAACGCCATAAATAAATGCAAATATCATATATAAATATTGTCATATACAAGAGTCTATAAACCCACACGCCACAAGTTGGCTAGTTGGGCATCTACTCTAACAGTCTCATCCTTTCGGCCTTAACCATCTGAAAATTCAAACAACGAGCAACAAAACCAGCAACGTCGCTCTTTAGGCCAGCCCACCAAAAGTGCGGCTTCAAAGCATGGTACATCTTTCGTGCACCAGGATGAACACTATGTCTGCTACAGTGCACTTCCCGAAGGATCTCCTCCTTCAAATCAATCAAATTGGGCACAACCAACCTGCCCCGGAAACGCAAACAACCATCGGAAGAGACAGAAAAATCCTCAAGTTCGCCAGCCCTGACCTTCAACTTCGACTTGTGGATAGACGGATCAGTCCTCTGAGCTGCTCGAATGGTAGAAACAATCTGTGGCTCCACTTGGAAAGAAGAGACCACCACACAATCCTCAGCCGGGTAAAATCTCCAACCCGTAGTGTTAAGATGCTCCTGATCCTTAGAGATTTACAACGAAGCAAGCATCTCACTAGTCTTCCTCAAAGCATCGGCCACTACGTTCGACTTCCCAGGCTGGTACTTAATCTCACAACCAAAGTCCTTTCCATCCACCGACGCTGTCTCATGTTCAAGTCAGGCTGCGAAAACAAGTACTGCAAACTTTTGTGGTCGGAGTACACCACAAACTGCTCGCCATACAGGTAGTGACGCCAGATCTTTAAAGCAAAGACCACCGCCGCTAACTCCTAATCATGGACTGGGTAACGAGTCTCGTGTGGTTTCAACTTCAGCGAGGCATATGCAATGACTTGACCATTCTGCATCAACACACAACCCAACCCATTTAGCGAAGCGTCAGAACAAACAACGAATCCACCTGTTCCGGACGGCAGAGCCAACACAGGCGCCGTAGTCAATTTCTCCTTAAACAGTTGAAAAGCATTCTCACACTGCTCAGTCCAAACAAAACGCTTGTCCTTCTGAGTTAATTGAGTCATCGGCTTTGCTATACTTGAGAATCCCTCAATGAAGCGACGATAATAGCCAGCCAGACCCAAGAAACTAGGAATCTCAAAAACATTCATGGGACGCTCCCAGTTCAGAATGGCATCAACCTTGCTAGGATCTACAGAAATCCCCTTGGCTGAAATCACATGTCCCAAGAATACGACGCGATCCAACCAGAACTCGCACTTGGAAAACTTTGCATACAACTGCTGGTCTCTCAGCGTCTGAAGGACAATACGCAAATGCTCCTTGTGCTCCAAAGGAGTCTTCGAATAGACTAAGATGTCGTCGATGAACACGATCACAAACTGATCGATAAAATCACGGAAAACTCGGTTCATCAAATCCATAAAGACTGCAGGGGCATTAGTCAATCCGAACGGCATATACACCGCAGAACCTTGCAACTGATCAAACAGTTCATCGATTCTCGACAACGGTTACTTGTTCTTGACAATGACTTTATTCAACTGGCGAAAATCAATGCACATCCGTATTGAGCCATCCTTCTTCTTGACAAACAGTATGGGCGCTCCCCACGGTGACATACTAGGACGAATAAAACCTTTCTCCAGCAAATCATCTAACTGCACCTTGAGTTCTCTAAACTCCGCAGGCGCCAGACGATAAGGAGCATGCGAAATTGGAGCTGTGCCAGGCACCAACTCTATGCTGAAGTCTATTTCCCGCCTCGGAGGAAAACCAGGAATCTCCTCCGGAAACACATCCGGGAAATGTCGCACCACAAGAACATCACTGAGCTGGACGCGGGAAGAAGAAGACGCATCCAAAGCGTAAATCATAAAGCCAGCATTCCCCAAAGACAACAAGCTGAACATCTCCATCGCTGAGACCAACAGGATCTTCGATCTAGAATCCTAGCCGTAGAAGTCCCACTTCTCTCCAGATAAAGGTCTAAAGCACACAATCCAATGGAAGCAATCCACGGAGGCCCTATAGTTGGAAAGCACATCCATCCCAACTATGCAATCAAAATCCCAAAGCATCAAACGGATCAAGTTCGCCAACAGGACATGCTCACCAAACCGCAACACACCATCCAACAAAACCTCCTGGGAGAACAAGCTCACACCGCCAGGGTTAGACACGGAAACAACATCGCGCAATGAAATGGTACACAGACCATGCTCAACAACAAACGAATCAGAAATAAACGAATGCGATGCACCGGTGTCAAATAAAATACGCGCAGAAAAATCAAAAACAAGGCAAGTACCTGCGATTACCCGACTCGGTGTCTCCTCAGCCTGCTCTCTAGTGATGGCGTTAACCTGAGCATGCTGGGGTCCTGAGAATAAAGGCTGAGATGACTGTCCAAACCGCGATGGACCAAGCTGTTGAAACGGCCTAAACTAAGTCTCACCTAATCGGGGCTACTGAAACTGTTGAGAACGGCCCCTAGACTGACCTCCACGACCCTGAGGCTGGGCCATGGTCTGCTGTGATCCAGCGGACGGACACACTCTCACAAAATGCCCGTACTGACCACAAAGGTTGCAGGAACCCTGCACACCTACACACTGAGTGGAAGGATGCTTTCCACCGCAAAAACCGCAAAACTCAGCCTGAGAACCGCTGCTACTCGAGCTGCCCAAACCAGAAGAGCCAGAACCCGACTTCTTCTTGAACTGCTGACCTCGGGGTCGAAACCTCTGATGGCCAGACTGCTGCGCCACCTGTGGCTGCTGCTGCTGCTGGGGATGATAGGCTGACTGGGAGGACTGAGAAGACTGCGCTCCCTGAATAGCAGGACGACCACCCGGCGCTGCCTGCTGCCTACGAGCACGACGACTACGCAAACCTTCCTCAATGTCGATGGCACCGTCCACAGCCTCAGCGTAAGTCTTGGGCTTACTATTCAAAACCATCTGATACAACTCTTCATTCAAGCCCTCAAGAAATCGAGTCTGCTTGGCCCTCTCACGGCCAGAAACATGGGGAACGTACGCCAACAGAGAAGATAACTTCCGAGCATACTCCCAAATAGTCATGGAACCCTACTCCAGATGGTCGAACTCCCGCTCCCGGCGTTCACATAAGACTCAAGTACATACTCCTGCCGGAAGGTCTCGCAAAAATTGTCCCAAGAGATCCCAACACCGGTCTCTAACAAGGTACTCGAAGCGCCTCGCCACCAGCGCTCCACCGCCCTCCTGAGAAAGAGGGTCGCTAAACTCAGCCGAAGATCATCATCATACTGCACCCGATCGAAAAGACCAATGATATTCTGGAGCCACGAGTCTGCATCCTCACTGGACTCGTCACCATTAAAGAGTGGAGGGTTCATCATCTGAAACCGTGCTATCACCACGTCCATCCGCTCCACAGCGGGAGGCAAGTCACCAACTTCCTCCTCATCATCACTAACACGAGTATGACTGCGAGCACTACGCCTATCCTCGTTCTGTCCTGCTGATTCCTCAAACTTCCCCCTACCTCTACCACGACGTCTAGGCGGCATGTACGAAAACACTCAACAAGATCAAGCAAAACAGAACAGATACGACATAGATAGAATATAACACAGAAATATGCATGATGGATCTGCGTAAACAGATCCTGATTAAGTTTTGAATTACACAAAACCTATTATTGTGTTTCTAACAATTCTACTAAGTGTGCAGATGTTAGCTGGAAATGAACAGTAGAAAGCTGATGAACAGTAGAAAGCTGATGAACAGTAGAAATGTTATGAATTGTAGAGATCTAAACGTAGAGAAGATCAGCAGTAGATAAGATGCATTCAGCAGTAGATGAGTTGCAAACAGAAGCTGGAGAAGCAGTAGAAGGATTCAGCAGTTGTGAAGAAGAAATGTCTGAATAGAGGCGAAAGAGAAGTATTCAGCAGTCGTGACGTCATCCAAGCTTATTGAATATTTCAGCAGTCGTGACGTCATCAAAAGCTGAGCAGCAGTGAGATGTATCAGATCTGATACAGTAACTCAATAAGATCTTATACTGTAGCAGACCAAGAGCTGAAAATAGTAAATCGCATTTTAGGAGGCCTAAACGAAGGAATTTGGCCAAAAACAGAGGAGCTCACTGTGTAGCAGTGAGTCTTGCTCGTTGGGCCGTTTCGGAGGAATAGCACAGGTCTCATACGAAAATGTGATGTCTGGTCAGCTGTTGAAGACAAGAGGAGCAGCTGATCATAAGTTGAAAGCAGATGTTTATCAAAAGATAAGAAGAAAATAACATCGACCAGCTGGAGCGTTAAGGGAAAGATGGACCAGCTGGAGCAATAAGAAGTCAGGATCAGCAGTTGATAAGAAGCGCAAGAGCTGGATCATCGTTGATGACATCAGCAGTGATGTCATCAGAATCAGCAGTGAGCTACAGTAGAACCAGTCGATGGTACTTGAAGTTGGCGATTGCAAAACGATGTCGTTTGGATAAACGGATACGACAGCGTTTTGCCTTCGCGCTAAGATTAAGCAGATGGTTTCGCGCTAAGAACCAGCAGGTACAACTCTCATGAGAAACCAGCAGGAAGCTACAGTACATCCAGAAGTGAGCTACAGTAAACCAGCTGTTGATATGCATCCAGTCGCAAGATGATGTACCAGTCGCAAGCTACAGTGTATCCAGTCGCGAGCTACAGTGTTTTACATGTCCAGTCGACAGGAAATCCAAACGCAAAGAAACAAAGGAAATAACCAGTCGCAGCAGTAGAAGAGACAACCAGTAGCGAAGCAGTGGACGAAATATATTATGAAGAATCATCAAAGCTGGATGTCAACTGCTAAGCTTATTTCAAATGTTGAAGACTGTTAGAGTAGATGCCCAACTAGCCAACTTGTGGCGTGTGGGTTTTATAGACTCTTGTACATGACAATCTTTATATATGATATTCGCATTTCTTTATGGCATTCTTTATTTTCATTATGTTATATGATGTTAACAATTGTGTTGGATAAATACCTAGAATGCACCATAGTGTATGTTAGATGTGATAATGGATATGATGGCTATCATGAAACACATCTAATAGTCACTGTGCATTCTGAATTCGTTCCTAGTCGATTGGGCCGTCAAAATGAGGATAAGACCGCCCAAGCTTGAGACTAGCATTTGCGATGTGAAGTACCATGTTTCATTGGTAGGGAACATTGTGATGTTCTGAGCATGCAGATGGATAGTGACCTGGTGATCTATCGAACTACCCTCGTTCGGACTTTCCAAGTGGTTACCATTTGTCGAGTGGATAAGTCCGAGGTCTTGGTTGTACTGATTAGTCCTCACTACTCAAAACGTCATTGAGACTCTACATGATAGGCGTATCACTTTGACCCGTTTTCCGACTCACTTGGGGTCATTAAGCGGCGGGATTTGGTGAGGTCCCGATGCATGTAGGAGTCGATGCTTCGTTGTCGAGGATTCACCGCTCGCTCTCATGCGTGGATATCCTATGCTATCTGAGGGGATAATAGTGTATAAATCTCTGGCCAGAGTGCTGGATGTGTTTTAGGTAAATGGGTTTACCTAGTTACACTCGCGATGTCACTATTTGATCTCCAAGATGTATGCATAGTTATCGGATCTCTAGCGACTCTCGATTTACCAATAGTAATTCTTCTGATCGGGATATGTGTGTTGAAAGGACCGTACTGTATGCTAACCACGACCAACTGGTTCTTGCAGACACTATCAGTGATACTAGGGGATCATGGCGCGATGTTGCTAGGCGCTTTACCATGATCCGTTGGGCAAGTCTGAAATTGTGATTTCGGAGCCACAATGGGTGTGGGTCCACGGCTAGCTGTATCCCTGAACCATTGAGGGTCACACAAGTACTGGATTTATGATTCCTGCATGGAAACTGAGCTCAATGTGTTGAGCATATGAGGAGAATTTTAGGGAGTGCGACTTCATAAAAGTCAACAGGGGTCAAATTGCGATTTCCCAAAGTTGAGGGGCATAACTGTCATTTTGGTCTAGGTGGTCTGAAAAATTGTTTTCGCATTATAATAGTCAGTTTTGGAAACTGAGTCGATCGGCCCGATCTTATCGTCGATCGGAATTATGATGAAGCCATGGTGATGCGGTTGAACCGAACGTTCATATATTGGACTGGGCCCGCCCCAGGTCCATTGGGCCGGTTCAAGCCCATCACTTATTTAATTAGACCTAGGGCTACCATGAGACACACACAAGACACAACCTAGCTCTCATAGCCGCCCACCCTCTCCCACACGCCTCACGCCGCCGCCGACCGCCCATCGTCGTCGTTCGCCGGTAGTCGTCGCCGTCGCCCGGTTTTTCGCGTGATCGGACTTGTTTCGATCACCGCGATGAGGAGATTCCGTCCGTGGCAAAATCCGTCAGATCTTCTAGTGCAGATTGACGGAGGAAGATTGATTCCGGTCGTGGACCTGATTGACGATCTACCGCCGCCTACCGTTTGATGTGCCGGTTTCCTCGTGAAACTGGTCGGAGCCAGGCGCCTAGACGCCAGCAAGGTAGCAATTCGATAAATGCCCTATGAATGTTTATTGATTGTTTTTAATGTATTGAACGTTTCTCGGGGCAAAATTTTAACTTCCGCTGCGCCCCCAGGAACCGGATCCGCCATTGTCGCCAACAGTGGTATCAGAGCCAAGGCTCGGAACCTTCAATACATGTTTGTGCCTTATTGCATCAGATTTTGATTTTTCAAAAATCAGAACAAAAAAAAATAATTTTGGTCGCCGGTACTGTAGCGGCCGCACGGGGGTACTGTAGCGGCCGAATGCAGGCACTGTAGCGGCCGAACGCGGGTACTGTAGCGGCCGAACGCGGGTACTATAGCGGGCGAACGCAGGTACTGTAGCGGCCGAACGCAGGGACTGTAGCGGCCAAACGCAGGTACTGTAGCAGTCGTACGCTGGCGTACCCGAGGCGGCGTTGCGACGTTGTTTTTCGACTCCTTGGATTTTCGGGCCTGTCCCGGACGGCCCGAGGGGTGTTTGGGCCAATATTCGATATTGGGCCGATTTTGGTCGATTTTGAAATTTTTGAGATTTTGGGCCTAAAATTGTTTTAAGCCCAATATGATGCAATTAAAATTGTAAAATATGATTTTAGTTATGAAATATGATTTTATAATTAAAATATGATTTTTTTGATTAAAATATGATTTTGTTGATTAAAATATGATTTTATCGACAAAATGCGATTTTATTATAAAATGCGATTTCGTAATTAAAATATGATTTTGTGGGTAAATAATTTGATTATTTAAATTTATGCATATTAATTAGATTGATTGCATGTTTGGGATGATCGAGAGCCGTGCCCAACGTGTTAGGTGTATGATTTAGGTTTTGCGATTACGGTTGTAATATATTGTTGATATCATAAAGTGGGTCTGTTTGTGGCCCGTTCCCAACCCTACAAATTTGTATCCCTTACTTGTCATGGAAATTTAAATGTAAATTACTAGATTTAGTAGGAGGACAATTTGAAGACGGTGGACATGACGATCAAAGATATTGAAGACCGAAGATCTGTAAAACCGGAAGCAATTGTAATAGGATTGCATTGCATATTGCATTTCACCTAGGACTGGACCCAGGTCCGTGATTGGCAACCACGGACCGCATAGCTCTCGCGATCGATCATCCCAAAGTTAGTTATATATTTGATATATATATGTTGAATCCGCATGTTTTAAATTGTGATTTAAAATTGCATGAGACCAAGTTTTCGAAAATAAAATCCCTCGTTTTAAATACGATTTAAAACTAATATCAAGATTAAAAGTTTATTCGATAAACTAAAGGAAATTTAAATCTGTTTAAATACCCCTACCTTCCATCAACAATGGGTGTACGCCGATGCTACCCGCATACATGGCCCGGCTCATATTATTGAGAGGGTTATGTATGTCGGAAAGCTGTCCACGCCATTGACAATTGTTGTGAGTCGGTTGGAACTCCCTTTAACGTTGGCTCATATTATTGGGGACGTTAAGGGGACCGTCCTTCACGACTCAACATTGATGGGTCATCTTGACACGTGATAGTAAACGACGTCATATTATTGGGCTCTTACTGGACGTGAGGTAAAACACATGGAGGTTGCACCGGTTGCAATTGAATTCTACCTTTTGGGGGTCATGGTTGGCTGATATTATTCGGGACCATGATCGCTCGATTGGACTCTGTGTACCCACTAAGGAAACTTGCTTTCCCGATTTCATTATAGGGTGGTGAAATCGTTAAAATAGTGGGAGGGTAATTCATAAAACTAAATGACCTTGTTTTATGTCTTAGCGTTATTTCATATATAATTAGTAATGCATGTCTGTTTTTCTTCAGTATAAACTGCTCATATAATGTCTTCGATCAAAAATCACTTGCTGCTACACTGGATAGCAAAAAGTTAACTGGTTTGAACTACCAAGACTGGCTTCGAAACCTCAATATTGTATTGGCTTCGGAGAAACTTCTCTACACGTTAGAGAAGAGCCCTCCGAAGGAAGCCCTGCCGATATCAGCCCTGAGGAGCTGACTAAGCTTAACCAATGGTGGGATGACGAGCTTAATACTCGATGCTATGTGATGGCATCGATGTCTAATGAAATGCAACGGAGCTTTGAGAAGACGGTGTATGCTGCTGACATACACAAGACTGGCTTCGAAACCTCAATATTGTATTGGCTTCGGAGAAACTTCTCTACACGTTAGAGAAGAGCCCTCCGAAGGAAGCCCTGCCGATATCAGCCCTGAGGAGCTGACTAAGCTTAACCAATGGTGGGATGACGAGCTTAATACTCGATGCTATGTGATGGCATCGATGTCTAATGAAATGCAACGGAGCTTTGAGAAGACGGTGTATGCTGCTGACATACACCTTCATCTTAAGGAACTGTATGGGGAGAATTCTCGACATGAGAGGTTCACCACTGTCAAGGAGCTTATGAAGAGCCGCATACGCGATGGGACTTCGGTCCGCGAGCATGGGGTTCGTATGATTGGGCTCATTGAAAAGTTGGTGGGCCTTGATATCACACTTCCACATGAGCTGTCTGTGGATTTGCTTCTCCTCTCACTACCCGCTGCATTCGACCCCTTTGTGGTCAACTTCAACATGAACAAGCTGGAAGCCACCCTTAAAGAGGTGGTGAACATGCTTGTAATGTTTGAGGGGACCATAAAGAAGGACAAGCCCGTCCTCCTTATGGGCTCTTATTCCTCTGTGAAAAAGGGGCCCAAACGCAAGGGTAAGAAGCTTTCTGCCCCTGCGAAGGAGGTAAATCCCGCCAAGAAGCCCAAGGCAAGGACTTCAAGGCCGAACAAATATGAGGATGTTTGCCACCACTGTCACAAGCCTGGACATTGGAGGAGGAACTGTAAGGATTACCTCGAGCAGTTGCGAACTGCAAAAGGTATGTTCTACATTGAGAGAAGTTCCAACTCGCGATGTGGAAACACATACAACAACTATTTAAAGGAAAAGCGATAACTTGAACCCAGCACAACTTTGGCACGCTAGGCTAGGTCATATTTCCCTAAGTAGGATGAACAAGTTAGTTGGGAGTGACATGTTTGATTTGTCAGATATTAACTCCCTACCGACTTGTGAGTCTTGTCTCAAGGGAAAGATGACTAAACAACCCTTCAAGGGCAAGCCTGAACGTGCTCAAGGCCAACTGGATTTGATCCATACTGACGTGTGTGGCCCACTTAGCATTGGTACTAAGTACGGTTACACATACTTCATCACCTTTACCGATGATTACTCTAGGTATGGGTACTTGTACTTAATGAAGCACAAATCTTAATCTTTTGAAAGGTTCAAAGAATTCAAGGCTGAAGTAGAAAATCAGTTGGGCAAAAGTATTAAAGCACTTCGATCCGATCGAGGTGGTGAATACTTGAGTGCTGAATTTCAAGACTATCTGAAAGAGAATGGGATTCTCGCACAGTGGACCCCTCCGACCACACCACAGCTCAATGGTGTAGCGGAGCGTCGTAATGGAACTTTGATGGACATGGTTCCATCTATGATGAGCTTCACTGAGCTTCCTACCTTGTTTTGGGGCTATGCGCTCGGAACGGCGGTAATGTTGTTGAACAATGTCCACACCAAGGCAGTGGATAAGACTCCATATGAGATATGGATGGGCAAACCACCCAAATACTCACACATGAGGATTTTGGGATGTCCTACTTACGTGAAGCAGACAGTGGGAGATAAGCTGGATACGAGATCCATCTTATGTTACTTCGTTGGATATCCAAAGAATTCCATTGGATACTACTTCTACTATCCAAGTGAAACAAAAGTGTTTGTTTCTAGAAATGCCACCTTTATGGAAAGGGAATTTCTACTTGATAGAAAGGGCAAACAGTAGAACTCGAAGAGGTTCGAGAACCAAATGAGGTACCAAGTGAATCTCCTGCGCCTCCAGAGCCAGTACCAGAAATGGTCGCACCTAGGAGATCCAAAAGGATTCCTAGGGCTCCTGAAAGATATGGTTTCCTCCTTGAAGATGATCAAGGTGATCAAGTTATTGGATCTGATCCAAGAACTTTGAAGGAGGAAATTTCCGATGCTGATTCTAATTTGTGTCTTGAAGCAATGCAGTCTGAGATTGACTCAATGCATGCGAACCAAGTTTGGACTCTTGTTAATCCTCCCGAAGGAATTGTTCCTATTGGGTGTAAATGGGTACACAAGAAAAAACTTGGGCCTAATGGTAAGGTATTGACCTACAAGAACGACTGGTCGCGAAAGGTTACACTCAAAGGCAAGGCGTTGACTATGATGAAACCTTTTCACCAGTCGCGATGTTCAAGTCGATTAGAATCTTACTAGCCATAGCCTCATGGTACGACTATGAGATATGGCAAATGGATGTGAAAACTGCGTTCCTTAATGGAAACATTAAGGAAGAGATCTTTATGACGCAGCCTGAGGGTTTCAAATCTGTAGGAAGTGAGCATAAGGTATGCAAGCTTCAGAGATCGATCTACAGTCTCAAACAAGCATCGAGGAGTTGGAACCTGAGATTCGATGAAACAATTAAGGAATTTGGTTTCATCAAGAATCCCGAGGAGCCATGTGTATATAAGAAGGTAGTTAAAAGCGCTGTGACATTCCTTGTACTTTACGTTGATGACATTCTACTCATTGGGAATGATGTAG
>KV018342.1:547238-559393 GCA_001598015.1 Dorcoceras hygrometricum
ACTCAACCTGCCGTTGCCTCGCCCATGAACTGTGGTAGTTAACCACTCGGCGCATGGTGGATAACGATCCCAGCAGTGAGATGAGAGGCGGTATTGTCCGCTCGCCCTCGCATCCTGGTAAGATTCAACAACAGCAATACAAGATACGAAACAATGGCTGCAACCGAAATATGAATGCAATATGGGAAATACGTGTATGCATAAACATAGCAGCTAAAATCAACAGCAATCACATATGCACACAGCTACATCCACGTTAATGCACAAGCAGCCATCTAGCATTCAATCTCACGCCAATTCCCAGCTACTTCAAGCTCAGATCCGTACCTTATAATTTTGTGCAACAATTACCACAAAACAGGCCCGAGAGATCTGGATAGCAACCTGCTAAATACACAACACACAGATCTCAAAAGCTGCACAAAAACTCACGGCCAATTACAGAAGCTCACGGCTAGGAGCCACGCTCAACCAACGCATTTACTACCAAAACAACTTACTGGAAGCTTAAACCAAGGCTAGGAACAAGATCTCATCACAAGGGAACGAAGTTCTACCTGCACTACAAAACGCACAATCGGGCAGCAACTTCGCGTTCCTCAACTAGCCAACCACAGCCTCCAAAAGTGATATGGAATGATAGAGCTTCGCAAGAGGAGTCCAACGCTACCTCGAACGTACCAAACAACAGCCGTAAACGATGGGAATTGCCGGAGAAAAGCTACGGTGAACAGTAACCTAGGGTTCGAAGCGAAGAACACAATCGGGGAAAATATTTCGCGAAGTATGGAATCTGGTGCTCGAAATCGAAGACCAAGTCTTCCTTAAATACATCTCGCAAAAGCTAGTTAGAAACATCCACCGACTAAACCAGCAGGTACACTACAAATAAATACAACCAGCAGATGCAAAGAAACCAGCTGCTGAATTCTCAAACAACGCAAATCAAAACGATGTCGCAGCGACTTAACAAAACGACGTCGCGCCGCATAAGTCATCAAATCTGCCACCAGCTGGTCGCCTAAAACCATCGGCTGGTTCTCAAATCCAAAAGCTGGATTATCTAACACTCAAAAGCTGATAACAGACGTTGCATCAAAACGCTGCGTTCCAACTTAATAAAACGGCGTCGCATATCCTACGTCATCCAGTCGCTAGCTCTCGCGCAATACCAGCTGCAAGCTACAGTAATCACCACCAGCTGCAAGCTACAGTAGCGAAAAAATCTCTCGCAGCTGGACAACCATTCGCAACATCCAAACGACGTCGCTCCAACTTATCGAAACCCTGTCGTTTTGCCCTCAACGAACAAAAATAAAGCAACAGCTGGATACAACACGCTACCAGCTCTCACTTAACACAACGCACCCAGATTTCACTAAAACGACGACGTTTAGGATCTCGCGCTACCAAAACACGCTACGACTGGATTTCACCAATTTGACCAGCTTTCACCACAAAACCAGCTTTTACCCAAAATATCAAAAATACGAAAAATCCAAGAATTTTTCCAAAATGCTATTTCAGACCCAAAAATTCAAACCAAACAGAGATCTAAACCACCAGAAATATCTAAAATTCGATACATTCCAACAAATAATCGCTTATACAAATTCATGTCTCACAACTGTAGCTTGCGGCTGAATGCTTCTCTTATTCATCAACCTTCTGTTAACATCAGATTTATTTCCTTGTTATATCTGTACACTACGTAGAGATGTTAGTAACACAATAATAAGTTTTGTGTAATTCAAAACTTAATATGGATCTGTTTACACAGATCCATCAATCTCCCTTTTTGATTTACACAAAACTTTAAATAACAAATGTTGATCTAACAATTCTCTCCCTTTTTGTGGGAATCAAAAAGGGGTAGAAATCTGGTCTTCCCGATATTTTAAATAAAGCTCTCCCTACACTGACACACCAAAAAAAACATGACAGCAGGAATATTTTCAGATTTTAAAATAAAAGAATTTTGGGAAGAACCTTATGCATGAATGTTAATTTTGAAAAGGGAGAAACGAACAAAGACTGATGCACAAACAAATAGCTCAAATTAATAAAGACAAAGAAATAAATAAATTCACTCTCCCTGTCTTTTATAACATAAGATCAAATTTTAAAAAAATGAAGCACCAGCTGAAATTCCGCATAACAGAAAGTTTTAAAAAAATTTCAGAGCACTTTAAATATTGTATCAAAGAAGAACATGTGCTACTTAGTCACTCACTTATGAAGAACCAGAAAGAAAATGTGACAGCTAAAACTCAGATTTTCATTTCTCCTATTTCGTCCCATGTGCTAAAATGAGTCACCGAGCCTCGCTCTAGGTGAGCTCATAGCCCAACCGAAATAGGATCTTGGCATCCGCACGGAACTCGCGCATTCCGTGTCAGTTCATCAAGAGAAAACCGATATAGAAAATCATTTTCACCTGGCCTTCATAATATAAGCTTCTCAAAAACATTTAAAACATTTTAAAAACATAGCACATGCGTTTTAAAATAAATGCTCGTTCAAGAACAACCTGCTCTGATGCCACTTGTTAGGACCGAGAATAGGACTTAACAGCGCTGCTATTGAAAAGTAAAAATTTTGCGCTGCTATTATGAGGTGCAATACCTCGGGTTCTTGAACATTAAAACAGAACACCGGAGACAGATCTGGTATGTGATAAAAACATGCGGAAAACACCAGAACTGAATCCTATGCTAATTTTAAAACTTAACACAAACAGATTTCTGTTTACAGAAATCTGTTCGACTTACTGTGTGTGCAATCTGATGCGTGCGTGCTAAATAAATGCATATGCGGAATAAATAACAGAATACAATACATAGCTATTTGTTTATAGAAGTTCGGACATCAATGTTCTACGTCTCCCCTTCTTCCTCCTCGGAAGGCTCCACTAGAAGATTTGATCTACACATCGTGTACAGACCCGATCCCGCAACCAGCAGCTGCGAGAACTCCTAGACTCCACCAGCCCTCGGATGTCACTCACTTGTTTTACGCCTATGTGAGAAAGGCTACAAACACAGAGTTTAACATCTTCGTGCTTGGACGGGATCTAATTTTTGTTTGTGATTCACTCGCTAAGCAATTACGCACACCTCTCAAAATATGCGAGTGAATCTGTGTGTGTGAGATTTTATAGTGTATAGCTCAACTCTCAAATGATAATCTCACACACTGGGAAAATGCATAGCTGATTGAGACTCAGCAGTAGACACTCGTTATGCGCTCCTCTCTAATGACGGTCTACTGCTTCGTCTCCAATTTTCTTCCCTCTGTATTTTGCACTGTGTTAATTAATCTGTCAAAATCCTTCTCTCTTCAACAGTGCTTCTAGTATTTATATGGCTATTTGAATTTCTTTCTGTTGGACACATTTTTCTTCCCGTTTAAAGATGTTCTGAAAAGTACCGACAGGGAGTTGTCCTTGTGTCCTTTTCTTTTACAGGCTTTTTGTCATCTTGTGATTTTTCCTTTAGTTTCCAGCAGCTGGTGCAACTTCATTAGTTGAACTATACCAGCAGCTAGTATATCTTTCCTTTAGCGCAACAGCTTCTCTTTTGTTTCTTTATTTTCTCAACTGCTGATTTCTCCTTGAAACATATGATTCAACTTTGTTAAAGCGCAACCTTTGTTCCCTGTTTGCGTCTGACTCAACATCAAGGTATTCTTGCTGATGTTTGTTGTTCAATCTTTTAATATCAACTTCTGATTTCATCTTCTTCAATACTTCTGATATCAGCTTCTGATTTCATCTTCTTCAATACTTCTGTTTACCATTCCAGCTGTTTAACAACGATCTTCTGGTATTGCATCTTGTGTACTGAATTTATCTTTGTATTTCTGTTCTTCGACTACTGCTGATCATTTACATCCCAACGTCTGGTTTAAACAAAACTGTACCCAACGTTTGGTTTATTATAACAGCTGGTACATCTTTGTCTTCGAGCACAAAGTCTGGTTAATCTTTGTTCTTAGCGCTTCGACTGGTTAATCTTTGTGCATCTGGTTCATCTTCACCAGCTGAAATCAACTCTGATTAAACTTTGTTCTTTCTTCCATTATTGCAATGGCTGGTTTTTGTACATTGCAACAGCTGGTTTTTGTACATTGCAATGACTGGTTCATATTTATCCTTGCACTGCGTCTGAATTTACCACAAAAACCAGCGTCTGGTTTTTGTTCTTCACAACTGGTTCCAGACTTCAACTATTTAGTGATTTCATATTTCTACCAAATTTGTCTCTACTGAATATTTCTTCCAGACTTCATCTTGCTTTAATACGCTTCTCTTTCTCAATTTCAAGGTTATGCCGCAATTCTCTGGTTTTTGCTCGTTCAAGTTCTGGTAACTGCTGTCTCTGAAGCTCCTTTTCTACTTCAATTGTTCTCTTTTAATTTCACTGTAGCTTGCGGCTGAATCACTGTAGCTTGCAGCTGAATCACTGTAGCTTGCGGCTGAATGCTTCTCTTCTTCATCAACCTTCTGTTAACATCAGGTTTCTTTCCTTGTTATATCTGTACACTACGTAGAGATGTTACTAACACAATAATAAGTTTTGTGTAATTCAAAACTTAATCTGGATCTGTTTACACAGATCCATCAAAGCTGGATAATAGATCCATCTTATGTTACTTCATTGGGTATCCAAAGAATTCTATTGGATACTACTTCTACTATCCCAATGAAACGAAAGTGTTTGTTTCTAGAAATTCAACCTTTCTGGAAAGGGAATTTCTACTTGATAGAAAAGGCAAGATAGTAGAACTCGAAGTGGTTCGAGAACCAACTGAAGTACCAAGGGAGTCTACCGCACCTCAAGAGCCAATACCAGAAATGGACGCACCTAGGAGATCTGAAAGGGTTCCTAGGGCTACTGTTAGATATAGTTTCCTCCTTGAAGATGATCAAAGTGATCAAACTATTGGATGTGATCCAAGAACTTTCAAGGAGGAAATTTCTGATGCTGATTCTAATTTGTGGCTTGAAGCAATGCAGTCTGATATTGACTCGATGCATTCAAACCAAGTTTGGACTCTTGTTAATCCTCCCGAAGGAATAGTTCCTATTGGGTGTAAATGGATATACAAGAGAAAACTTGGGCCTGATGGTAAGGTACTGACCTACAAGGCACGACTGGTCGCGAAAGGTTACACACAAAGGCAAGGTGTTGACTATGATGAAACTTTTTCACCAGTCGCAATGTTCAAGTCAATTAGTATCCTACTAGCCATAGCCGCATGGTACGACTATGAGATATGGCAAATGGATGTGAAAACTGCGTTCCTTAATGGAAACATTAAGGAAGAGATCTATATGATGCAGCTTGAGGGTTTCACATCTGTAGGAAGTGAGAATAAAGTATGCAAACTTCAGAGTTCGATATACGGTCTCAAACAAGCATCGAGAAGTTGGAACCTGAGATTTGATGAAACAATAAAGGAATTTGGTTTCATCAAGAATCCCGAGGAGCCATGTGTGTACAAGAAGGTAGTTAAAATTGCTGTGACATTCCTTGTACTTTATGTTGACGACATTCTACTCATTGGGAATGATGTAGAAATGTTGCAGTCAACTAAAGTGTGGTTGTCTAGTAGATTCTCGATGAAGGACATGGGTGAAGCATCCTATATTCTAGGAATACAGAACTATAGAGATAGATCGAAAAGGATGCTCGGACTCACCCAAGCTACCTACATCGATACCATACTTAAGCGGTTCTCTATGGAAGAGTCCAAGAGAGGACACCTACTTATGTGCCACGGGGTCACTCTATCTAAGTCTATGTGTCTAAAGACTGATGAAGAAATAGAGAGTATGACACGTGTGTCATATGCCTCGGCAATAGGTAGCATTATGTATGGCATGATCTCAACTAGACCGGATGTCACACATGCTCTGAGTGTCACGAGCTGCTACCAAGCCAACCCCGACCAGATGCATTGGAAGGCTGTGAAAGATATTCTTAAGTACTTACGAAGAACTAAGAATATGTTCATGGTCTATGGGGGTGGTGAACAGAAATTGGAAGGCTACACTGATTCTAGCTTCCAATGTGACGTGGATGATTCGAAGTCAACCTCTGGATTTGTGTTCATGCTCAATGTTGGTGCTGTCTCTTGGAAGAGTTCCAAGCAAGACACCATCACGGATTCAACCACTGAGACTGAGAACATCGCAGCATCAGCTGCTGCTAAAGAGGCGGTTTGGATAAGGAATTTCGTCCAAGAGTTGGGCGTGATCCCTGAAGGAGTTGGTCCAGTCCCGATGTAATGCGACAACACGGGTGCCGTTGTGCTAGCAAGGAGCCTAGGTCTCACCAAAGATCCAAACATATACTGAGGAAATACCACATAATCCGGTATATTGTGGCAAGAGATGACATAGCAGTCGAGAGAGTCGCCTCTGCAGACAACATTGCTGATCCACTTACGAATCCCTTGCCAGGACCGTTGTTTCAAAAACATCGCGAAACAATGGGACTGCGTCTGTTGAGTAGTTGGCTTTAGGGCAAGTGGGAGATTGTTAGAGTAGATGCCCAACTAGCCAACTTGTGGCGTGTGGGTTCTTATTGACTCTTTGTATAACGATCTTTATTTATGAAATTCGTATTCTTTTATGGCATTCTTTATTATCATTATTTTATAATTTTAACAATTGTGTTGGATAAAGACCAAGAATGCACCATAGTATATGTTAGATGTGATAGTGGATATGATGGCTATCATGAAACACATCTAATAGTCACTGTGTATTATAAACTCGTTCCTAGTCGATTGGGCCATCAAAATGAGGATAAGGCCGCCCGAGCTTGAGACTAGCATCTGCGATGTGAAGTACCACGTTTCATTGGTAGGGAACATTGTGATGTTCTGAGCATGCAGATGGATATTGACCTGGTGATCTATCGAACTACCCTCGTTTGGACTTTCCAAGTGGTTACCATTTGTCGAGTGGATTAAGTCCGAGGTCTTGGTTGTACAGATTAGCCCTTATTACTCGAAACGTCATTGAGACTCTACGTGATAGGTGCCTCACTTTGACCCGTTTACCGACTCAGTTGGGGTCATCAGGTGGCGGGATTGGGTGAGGTCCCGATGCACGTAGGAGTCGATGCTTCGTTGTCGAGGATTCACCACTCGCCTTTGTGTGTGGATATCCTATGCTATCTGAGGAGATAATATTGTGATAAATCTCTGGCCAGAGTACTGGATGTGTTTTAGGTAAATGGGTTTACCTAGTAACACACGTGATGTCACTATTTGATCTCCAAGATGTATGCATGGTTATTGGATCTCTAGCGACTCTCGATTTACCAATGGTCGTTGATCTGTAGGTGCCGTCACTTTGACCCGTTTACCGACTCAGTTGGGGTCAGTCAGGTGGCGGGATTGGGTGAGGTCCCGATGCACGTAGGAGTCGATGCTTCGTTGTCGAGGATTCACCACTCGCCTTTGTGTGTGGATATCCTATGCTATCTGAGGAGATAATATTGTGATAAATCTCTGGCCAGAGTACTGGATGTGTTTTAGGTAAATGGGTTTACCTAGTAACACACGTGATGTCACTATTTGATCTCCAAGATGTATGCATGGTTATTGGATCTCTAGCGACTCTCGATTTACCAATGGTCGTTGATCTGATCGGGATATATGTGTTGAAAGGACCGTACTGTATGCTAACCATGACCAACTGGTTCTTGCAGGCACTATCAGTGATACCTAGGGGATCATGGGGCGATGTTGCTAGGCGCTTTACCTTGATCCGATGGGCTAGTCCGAAAATGTGGTTTCGGAGTCACACATGTTGTGGGCCCACGGCTAGTTGTATCCCTGAACCATTGAGGGTCACACAAGTACTGGTTTCTCGATTCCTGCATGGAATTTAAGCTCAATTTGTTGATTATAGGAGGAGGAAGGATGGAAGTGAGACTTCCTAAAGGTCAACAAGGGTCAAAATGCAATTTCGCTAAAGTTTGGGCTAGTTTGACTATCCTTGAAACTTGGAGGGGCCAAACTGCTATTTTGGACTAGGTGGTCCGAAAAATTGTTTTCGCATCATAATACTCAGTTTTGTAAACTGTGATGATCGGTCTGATCTGATCGTCGATCGGGATTATGATGGAGCCACGGTGATGCAGTTGAACCGAATGTTCATACGGGGCTGGGCCTGACCCAGGCCCATTGGGCCGGTTCAAGCCCATCACAGGTCTATATATATACATGAACTAGGGTTTGCATGACACACTCTACACTTCACAACCCTAGTAGCCGCCTCCCTTCCCCCTCTTCTCCCACTCACGGCCGCCGCCCCTTCACGCGCCGCCTCCCGTCGCGTGCCGCCGCCGCCGTCCGTTGTCGTCGCCGTCGGACTTGTTCCGACCGTCTCAACGAGGAGATTCCATCCGTGAAATACTCGTCACGTTTTCTAGTACAGACTGACAAAGAGATCAAGATTTCAGTCGTGGACTGGATTAGGAGAACGACAACCGCCTACTGTTGAAGTGCCTATTTCCTCGTGAAATTGGTCGGAGCCAGGCGCCTAGACGCCAGCAAGGTACCAAACTAAACATCCTATGAATGTTTATTTGCTGTATCCATTATGTATTGACCGTTACTGGTGCTAAATTTTAAATCTTTCGCTGCGCCCCGGGAGCGGGATCCGGATCTGCCGCTGCGCCAACAACTATAATCGATTAGTTGAAAGCTGGAGTCTTTGGGATACCAAAGACCCACATTGGAAGCTCCTTTCAAATATTTTAATATGCCGTGAAATTGGTCGGAGCCAGGCGCCTAGACGCCAGCAAGGTACCAAACTAAACATCCTATGAATGTTTATTTGCTGTATCCATTATGTATTGACCGTTACTGGTGCTAAATTTTAAATCTTTCGCTGCGCCCCGGGAGCGGGATCCGGATCTGCCGCTGCGCCAACAACTATAATCGATTAGTTGAAAGCTGGAGTCTTTGGGATACCAAAGACCCACATTGGAAGCTCCTTTCAAATATTTTAATATGCATTTTACTGCAATGTAATGCGATTGTTTGGGCTCAACTTGGAATCTAGCACACATACAGACAACAAAAATGATGTCTGGTATGCTAGTAGTTAAATAAAGCAATGAGCCAATAATACCACGATACAATGATACCTCAGTTGCAGTTCCAGCTTCATCTTTGTCCAATTTGATTGAAGCAATCATCGGGGTTGCTGCTGCTGAACATTCCAAACTTCTTCAGCAGTTCTTTCATATATTTGGCTTGATTGATTAATATGCCATTCTCAAGCTGTCTAACTTGTAAACCCAGAGAGAACGTTATCTATGCCATCATGCTCATCTCGAATTTTTTCTGCATCAACTTAGAAAACTATTGGCACAATTTGGGGTTAGTTGACCCAAAGATAATATCATCGATGTATATTTGTACCAACAGAACATGATCATTCTTCACAAATTTAAATAAAGTCTTATCGACAGTGCCTATAACAAAATCATGATCAATCAGAAATTTAGATAGTGTTTCATACCAAGCTCTGGGTGATTGCTTCAACTCGTATAGAGCTTTATCCAGTTTATAGACATGATCTATATATGTATGATTTACGAAGCCAGGAGGTTGTGCAACGTACACTTCCTCAGTTAAGATGCCATTAAGAAAGGCACTCTTTACATCCATTTGAAAGATTTTGAAGTCTTTGTATGCAGCATATGCAAGAAACATGCGGATGGCTTCTAATCTGGCTACTGGAGCGAAGGTTTCATCAAAATCTATTCCTTCTAGTGGTCTAAAACCTTGAGCTACCAGTCTATCCTTGTTTCTTATTACAACTCCATCCTCATTTAGCTTGTTCCTAAAGACCCATTTAGTTCCTATCACTGAATGATTAGTAAGTCGAGGAAATAACTGCCATACATTGTTTCTCTTAAATTGGCTAACTTCATCTTGCATAGAATCTATCCAGCTTGGTTCTGCTAAGGCTTCTTCTATCAGCTTTGGTTCTATATGAAAAATGAATGCTGAATTGAAGTACTCATGCATAAGCTGGCCTCGTGTGCGAACAGGAGAATGTACATTACCTATGATCTGCTCGGGTGGATGATTTCTATTCCACCGAAGGTCAGATCTGATTGGATTTGCTCCTTGCTCTGCTTGGATGTCTGGCTGTATGTTCTCATGTTGATCACCCGATACCAATTGATGTGAACGTTGTTCCAGATTTGGATCAGATACCAATTGATGGATTTTAGAATCTGCTTGAGCAACATCTTGTGTAACAATTGTTCCATCACCCGCAACTGGCACACTGTTTGAGATCTGTTACTGCACTGGGTCAACATTAGTCAAATCAATGACTTCTATGTTACTTGTCAGATCTTCTTGCTCAGTAGGCATGTTATCGTGTGGAGCGTCTAGTGCTGGCTGGTTATCAGCTGAATATCAAATCTATGGCACGTCATCACTTGATTCATCTAAGATTGTTGATTCTAGACGTGTGCACAAATCATTTAAGCTCGCAGCTGAGTTGGAACGAAAACTGGTTTCATCGAATACCACGTTAGCTGATTCTCAATGGTCAAGCTCTGGTTGTTAAACACTCAGTACGCATTGCTCATGGCTGAGTATCCAAGAAACAAACCTGCATTAGGTTTTGAATCAGAAGCTCTTAGACGCTTTTTGCCATTATTATGAATGAAACATCTGCATCCGAACACCTGAAAAAGATATGCAGGTTTCTTGCCACTCCAGATCTAATATGGGGTTACACCATGAATCTTGTTAATCATAGATCTGTTTTGAGTGTAGCAAGCTGTGTTAATTGCTTCAGCCCAGAATTTTTGAGAAATGCCCGAATCAGCAATCATAGTGTTAGAGTAGATGCCCAACTAGCCAACTTGTGGCGTGTGGGTTTATAGACTCTTGTATATGACAATCTTTATATATGATATTCGCAGTTATTTATATGGCATTCTTTACTTTCATTGTGTTGTATGATGATTAACAATTGCGTTGAGTAAAGACCTAGAATGCACTATAGTGTATGTTAGATGTGATAGTGGGTATGACGGCTATCATGAAACACATCTAATAGTCACTGTGTATTCTGAACATGTTCCTAGTCGATTGGGCCGTTGAAATGAGGATAAGGCCGCCCGAGCTCGAGACTAGTATCTGCGATGCGAAGTACAATGTTTCATTGGTAGGCAACATTGTGATGTTCTGAGCATGCAGATAGATAGTGACCTGGTGATCTATCGAACTACCCTTGTTCGGACTTTCCAAGTGGTTACAATTTGTCGAGTGGATAAGTCCGAGGTCTTGGTTGTACTGATTAGTCCTCACGACTCGAAACGTCATTGAGACTCTACATGATAGGCGTCTCACTTTGACTCGTTTGCCGACTCACTTGGGGTCATCAGGCGGCGGGATTGGGTGAGACCCCGATGCATATAGGAGTCGATGCATCGTTGTCGAGGATTCACCGCTCACAGACATGCATGGATATCCTATGCTATCTGAGGGGATAATAGTGTATAAATCTCTGGCCAAAGTACTAGAAGTGTTTTAGGTAAATGTGTTTACCTAGTTACACTCGCGATGTTACTATTCGATCTCCAAGATGTATGCATAGCTATCGGATCTATAGCGACTCTCGATTTACCAATGGTCGTTGATCTGATCGTGATATATGGATTGAAAGGACCGTACTGTACGCTAACCACGACCAACTGGTTCTTGCAGGCACTATAAGTGTTACCTAGGGGATCATGGGGCGATGTTGCTAGACGCTCTTACTATGATCCGTTGGGCAAGTCCGGAATTGTGATTCCGGAGCCACAATGGTTGTGGGCCCACGGCTAGCTGTATCCCTGAACCATTGAGGGTCACACAAGTACTCGACTCGAGATTCCCGCACGGATATTGAGCTCAATGTGTTGAGCATAGAAAGAGGATTTTGGGGTGTGCGACTTCCTAAAAGTCAACAGGGGTCAAATCGTGATTTCCGCTGTTGAGGGGCAAAACGGTCATTTTGCACTGGGGTTCTGAAAAATGGTTTTTCAGATCATAGTATTCAGTTTTGGAAACTGAGTCGATCGGTCCGATCTGATCGGCGATCGGAGTTATTATGAAGTCGC
>KV018342.1:586772-602398 GCA_001598015.1 Dorcoceras hygrometricum
TAAGCTGGATACGAGATCCATCTTATGCTACTTCATTGGGTATCCAAAGAATTCCATTGGATACTACTTCTACTATCCCAGCGAAACAAAAGTGTTTGTTTCTAGGAATGCCACCTTTATAGAAAGGGAATTTATACTTCAAACCACCCAAGTACTCATACATGAGGATTTGGGGATGTCCTGCTTACGTGAAGCAGACAGTGGGAGATAAGCTGGATACGAGATCCATCTTATGCTACTTCATTGGGTATCCAAAGAATTCCATTGGATACTACTTCTACTATCCCAGCGAAACAAAAGTGTTTGTTTCTAGGAATGCCACCTTTATAGAAAGGGAATTTCTACTTGATAGAAAGGGAAAAATAGTAGAACTCAAAGAGTTTCGAGATCCAATCGAAGTACCAGGTGAGTCTCCTGCACCTCCAGAGCCAATACCAGAAATGGTCGCACCTAGGAGATCCGAAAGGGTTCCTAGGGCTCCTGAGAGATATGGTTTTCTCCTTGAAGATGATCAAGGTGATCAAGTTATTGGATCTGATCCAAGAACTTTCAAGGAGGCAATTTCCGATGCCGATTCTAATTTGTGGCTTGAAGCATTGCAGTCTGAGTTTGACTCAATGCATGCTAACCAAGTTTGGACTCTTGTTGACCCTCCCGAAGGAATTGTTCCTATTGGGTGCAAATGGGTATACAAGAGGAAACTTGGGCCTGATGGTAAGGTAATGACCTACAAGGCACGATTGGTCGCGAAAGGTTACACTCAAAGGCAAGGTGTTGACTATGATGAAACCTTCTCGCTAGTCGCAATGTTCAAGTCGATTAGAATCTTATTAGCCATAGCCGCATGGTACGACTATGAGATATGGCAAATGGATGTGAAAAATGTGTTCCTTAATGGAAACATTAAGGAAGAGATCTATATGACGCAGCCTGAGGGTTTCACATCTGTTGGAAGCGAGCATAAGGTATGCAAGGTTCAGAGATCGATCTACGGTCTCAAACAAGCATCGCGAAGTTGGAACCTGAGATTCGATGAAAGAATTATGGAATTCGGCCCGAGGAGCCATGTGTATACAAGAAGTTAGTTAAAAGCGCTGTGACATTCCTCGTACTTAATGTTGATGACATTCTACTCATTGGGAATGATGTAGGAATGCTGCAGTCAACTAAAGTATGGTTGTCTAGTAGATTTTCGATGAAGGACATGGGTGAAGCATCCTATATTCTTGGAATACAGATCTATCAGGATAGATCTAAATGGATGCTCGGACTCACCCATCGTACTTAATGTTGATGACATTCTACTCATTGGGAATGATGTAGGAATGCTGCAGTCAACTAAAGTATGGTTGTCTAGTAGATTTTCGATGAAGGACATGGGTGAAGCATCCTATATTCTTGGAATACAGATCTATCAGGATAGATCTAAATGGATGCTCGGACTCACCCAATCTACCTACATCGATACCATACTTAAGAGGTTCTCTATGTCCAAGAGAGGACACCTACCTATGAAGAGCCGCTACCAGGCCAACCCCCAACCCCGGTTAATTGCATTGGAAGGCTGTGAAGGATATTCTTAAGTACTTGCGAAGGACTAAGAATATGTTCATGGTCTATGGGGGTGGTGAACTGAAACTGGAGGGCTACACTGATTCTAGCTTCCAGTGTGACGTGGATGATTCGAAGTCAACCTCTGGATTTGTATTCATGCTCAATGGTGGTGCTGTCTCTTGGAATTGTTCCAAGCAAGACACCATCGCGGATTCAACCACTGAGGCTGAGTACATCGCAACATCCGCTGCTGCTAAGGAGGCCGTTTGGATAAGGAATTTCGTCCCAGAGTTGGGCGTCATTCCTAATGGAGTTGGTCCAGTCCCGGTGTACTGCGACGACACGGGTGCCGTTGCGCAAGCAAAGGAGCCTAGGTCTCACCAAAGATCCAAACACATACTGAGGAAATACCACATAATCCGGGATATTGTGGCTAGAGGTGACATAGCAGTTGAGAGAGTCGCCTCTGCGGACAACGTTGCTGATACACTTACGAAACAATGGGATTGCGTCTGATGAGTAGTTGGCTTTAGGGCAAGTGGGAGATTGTTAGAGTAGATGCCCAACTAGCGTGTGGGTTTATAGACTTGTATATGACAATCTTTATATATGATATTCGCAGTTATTTATATGGCATTCTTTACTTTCATTGTGTTGTATGATGATTAACAATTGCGTTGAGTAAAGACCTAGAATGCACTATAGTGTATGTTAGATGTGATAGTGGGTATGACGGCTATCATGAAACACATCTAATAGTCACTGTATATTCTGAACATGTTCCTAGTCGATTGGGCCGTCGAAATGAGGATAAGGCCGCCCGAGCTCGAGACTAGTATCTGCGATGCGAAGTACCATGTTTCATTGGTAGGGACATTGTGATGTTCTGAGCATGCAGATAGATAGTGACCTGGTGATCTATCGAACTACCCTCGTTCGGACTTTCCAAGTGGTTACAATTTGTCGAGTGGATAAGTCCGAGGTCTTGGTTGTACTGATTAATCCTCACGACTCGAAACGTCATTGAGACTCTACATGATAGGCGTCTCACTTTGACTCGTTTGCCGACTCACTTTGGGTCATCAGGCGGCGGGATTGGGTGAGATCCCGATGCATGTAGTAGTCGATGCATCGTTGTCGAGGATTCACCGCTCGCAGACATGCGTGGATATCCTATGCTATCTGAGGGGATAATAGTGTATAAATCTCTGGCCAGAGTACTAGAAGTGTTTTAGGTAAATGTGTTTACCTAGTTACACTCGCGATGTCACTATTCGATCTCCAAGATGTATGCATAGCTATCGGATCTATAGCGACTCTCGATTTACCAATGGTCGTTAATCTGATCGGGATATATGGATTGAAAGGACCGTACTGTACGCTAACCACGACCAACTGGTTCTTGCAGGCACTATCAGTGATACCTAGCGGATCATGGGGCGATGTTGCTAGACGCTCTTACCATGATCCGTTGGGCAAGTCCGGAATTGTGATTCCGGAGCCACAATGGTTGTGGGCCCACGGCTAGCTGTATCCCTGAACCATTAAGGGTCACACAAGTACTGGACTCGAGATTCCCGTACGGATACTGAGCTCAATGTGTTGAGCATAGGAAGAGGATTTTGGGGAGTGCGACTTCCTAAAAGTCAACAGGGGTCAAATCGTGATTTCCGTTGTTGAGGGGCAAAACGGTCATTTTGCACAGGGGTTCTGAAAATGGTTTTCCAGATCATAGTATTTAGTTTTGGAAACTGAGTCGATCGGTCCGATCTGATCGACGATCGGAGTTATGATGAAGTCGCGGTGATGGGGATGAACTGAATGTTCATCCGTTGGACCCGGGCCCGTTGGGCCGGTCCAAGTCCATCATTAAGTCTACTTAATGTAGAATTAAGCTTCATAATAACACACAACACAAAAACAAACCCTAACCCTAGCTCCAAGTGGCCGCCCCCTTCTCCTCTCTCAAAAGCCGCCGCCGCCGCCGCTCTCTCGCCGGAATTTGTTCCGACCAACTTGACGAGGAGAATCCGTCCTCGCCGATCTCATCTGGCCTTCTAGTGCAGGCTGACGAAGGAGTCTTGCTTCCGATCGTGGACCTGATTGACGTAATCTACCGCCGCCTACCGTGAAGTGCCGGTTTCCTCGCGAAACTGGTCGGAGCCAGGCACGAGTTGCCAGAAAGGTAACCCCGAGAAACACCTTATGAATGGTCATAGCATGATTTGTTTTGAATTTTATTGATCGTCTCCCGGCCCAATTTTTTGTTCTTCCGCTGCCTCGCCGGGAGGTGTTATCCGGATCCGCCGTGGTTCCCCAACACATAGTTCGAGCAGCTTGTTTTAAAGTACAATTTATCCTTTCAGCTAACCCGTTCTGTTGAGGAGTTCTAGCTGCTGAAAGCTCATGCTTAATTCCAATGTCTTCCAGATAAGAGGATATTTTTTATTTAAAAACTCAGTACCTCGATCACTCCTTATCCGGTTGAGAGTGCAAGATTTATCATTTTGTAAACGTTTCAAAAGCTTTATCAGCTGGTCAGTGGTTCCTTTGATTTTAAAAACAACACCCATGTAAATTTTGTAAAATCATCAACAACAACAAGGGTGTATTTAGTTCCCCCTAAGCTGGCTACGGGTATATGACCAAAAAGATCCATATATAAAAGCTCCAAGTTTCGGATAGAACGAATACCATTTTTTTTTTTAAAAGTAGAACGAATATGTTTTCCCAGCTGACACGCAGAACAAATCTTGTCTTTAGAAAAATTTATTTTGGGCATACCAGAAACCAATTCAAGATTACTCAGTTTGGAAAGTGTTTTGAAGTTCAGATGATTCATTCTCTAGTGCCACAGCCAGCTCTTGGAAGAGTCAGCTGCTAGGAAAATATGTTCAGATCCCAGCTGCTCTGACCAGTTGACAATGTAGGTATTCCTCGATCTATTTCCCACCAACACTGTCAGACCATCTGGATTCTGAACTGTGCATGTGTGCTTTTGAAAGTTAACTGTGTAACCATTGTCACACAGCTGACTTATGCTGATAAGATTATAACATAAATTTTGAACTAGAAGCACATCATTAATTGATAGATTACCATGGGTAAGCTTACCCTTACCCACAGTGTTCCCGTGTAAATTGTCACCGAAGACAATTCATGGTCCTTTGTGTGGCGTCAGATATGATAACAGCTTTGAGTTACCAGTCATGTGTCCCGCACAACCATTGTCCAGATACCATTTGTTTGATTCCTCCAAAGCTGTGTACATGTTGTCCTGCAATCACAAAAATAAACGTTTGGTACCCAATTTTACTTGGGTCCAGATCGGATTACCCCTTTCGGGACCCATACTTGAATTACCTTTACAGTTTCCCAGTATGGACATCCAAAAAGGGTTTGTGCAGAAATCTTTTGTGATCTGTTGAGTTTTAGCTTTGTACTTTGACCATTCAGATCACGTTTGGTCTAAACATTTATCCATATAGATTTGGCCTTTGTTGAACCATGCCTTTTCTGGTTCAAAACAGACGAATTAGGTACAGCTTTCGCCTTATCCTTCTCAAGTCTGTTTGTTAGCTAGCTGGGCTTACAGTTCTCAGGCTTAACGTAACCAATACCGTTTTTGCCCTTATGGTTCAGTTGTTCAGTGAACTGATCATCGTACTTAACCGACTCACAAACATCATGTGTCACACTGGCTTTGACAAAATTCATTTTCTTGAACTTATCATTAGCCAGATTTGACTGAGTACTTGTTTCCTCAGAGCTGCTTTCACCAAAGATGAAACCTAGGCCAGATTTGTCATCTAATGGCTTCTGAGTTTCATGCATTTTTCTTAAGGAAACTGAAGACTTGGTCCAGCATCTCGTCACATGATTTAATCTCTCATTTTCAGATGAGTGCTCATAGGACATTATTCTCAAAGAATCATTATCGATTTTTAGCTTACTCAACTCAGTTTGTAAACTGTCAGTATCCCCAAGCTGAGCAGTGCTTGGTTCCACTGAACTATTTTTCAAACCATTGTTTTCAGCTTTAATGTCCTCGAATGTCTGAGACAGCTTTCTGTACTCATGAACCATTTCATTAAGTGCAGTGATGAGGTCCTCTTGTGTAAATTCACTATTGGAGAAGTCAAATACCTCATCATCAGTTGTCTGGTTGGCCATCAAGCAGTGGACTTCTTCTTGCTCACTCTCACTTGATGAGCTGCTTGATGTTGTCTCAAAATCTGAGTCCCCCCATTTGCTGTTGCTCTCCTCAGCAACAATCACTTTACGATCATTCTTCTTGTTGGACCTCTTCTCAAATCTGTTCTTCCTTCTTTCTGTGGACCGCTTTTCATCTATCTTTGATCTGCCATCTTTCTTGGGCTTCTTGCAATCAGTTGCGAAATGCCCTGGTCTTCCACAGTTATAACAATTTAAATCAGTGGTAATCTTTTCAGATTTATGAGTATTGTTATAATTGAAAGAAAGATTTTTAGTTCTTCTCATGAATTTCCCAAACTTCTTTACGAAGAGGGACATTGCGTCATTCCTGATCTGCTCTGCTGACTTGCTAGGTTTGACGCCCACGCCCATGGGTGTCAACGGATTTGAAAAAAAAGAAATAAAGGAGGAAAAGAAGGGCTGAAATGAAATATTGTAAGCTCTATTTCTTACAACATAAAAATTTTGAGGCACAAACACACTTGGCGCCAAATAATAAATAGCGGAAACAGATCCGAACCACAAGTTGATATAAAATGCAAAGTGCGATATTACAACATCTGAAATTCTATATGAATTCAATCATTGTTGTAACGGATCTAATACAAATTTGTCAAAAGATCAAAAACAACAGCAGCTTCACGGATAACATCGGCCATTGATAAACACAATCATCACAGCTGATTCAGCTCGTGCCGCCCGCCTGCCCCAGCTCTGTCTCACCTGCACCATTTAAAAGCTAATGATCCAGATCCGAACCACAAGTTGATATAAAAATGCAAAGTGCGATATTACAACATCTGAAATTCTATATGAATTCAATCATTGTTGTAACGGATCTAATACAAATTTGTCAAAAGATCAAAAACAACAGCAGCTTCACGGATAACATCGGCCATTGATAAACACAATCATCACAGCTGATTCAGCTCGTGCCGCCCGCCTGCCCCAGCTCTGTCTCACCTGCACCATTTAAAAGCTAATGATCCTAGAAGTTCAGCAAGTAAAATCTGAGGATAACAATTTCACTTAATGCAGGAAAACATCTCATATCTGAACATAACTTAGTTTAAAGGAAGGCATTTAACTCAAAACATCTTTCGTACAACATAATCGGGACATAACCCAGATCTCATCATTATTTTCTTGTGATTTATGTCTTAGAAGGTCTCCTTAGGTCAGTAGGCACTTGATAAAGTTACTTCTAAATTCAGTATTTATGGAATGAAGCCCTATATGAAGGGGCAACCGACACTCTCGACGACTGCTCACCCTTCCGTGGTCAAGGGGAAACTGACATCTGGACAGCTGCTCACCCTTCCATGGTGACCGTCTGTTATCTACGCCATAAATCCTTTAAAACTAAACATTTCTTCCTTTAAACTCATATCTGAGTGAAAACAGATTTGAACTTTATCGGGGTTTGCTACATTTTGAAACTCATTTCCTTTTTAAAATCTCATTGAGCATCAGATTCGACTACTGGGGACCTATCGCTGAAGTGAAGATCAGATTTGGCTAACAAATGGTGCTCTAGTACAAAACAGATCCTAGTCGTAAAAACAGACTCGACTATAGAAGTGGTTGTCGCTAACGTTGAAACAGATGTGAGGAACAGTATCGTTAGCGTAAAACAGATTTGACTTTAGAAGTGGTAATGCTAGCGGGAAATTCAGATGCGGTCATGGAAACATTACTGGTAACGGGTAAAACATATTTCACTAAAGATATATTGCTAGCTTTAAAGAAACAGACTTGACTAGAGAAATGGCATTACTGGCGTGCAAATCATATTTGACTGTAGAAACAGTATATGAGTGAAACAGATTCGACATCTGCAAGTAAGACTTGATTTAGGAGTTCCAGACTTAAGAGAGGATTTGGTTACTAGCATAGGAAAACCGACTGGGCTATGTAACTTAGTGCTGCAACACCTCGACGAAACTCAAATTTCCAGCTCCGCCTATCTAATCGGAACAGAATCCCGATTGGACCACCATCACCGATTACTTGGAGTCAAGTCCAAACGTCGCCATTCACCAAGAAGAAGTTCATAATCTTTCAAGGAATTAGAATGAATGCTCAATGTTTTAAAAACACATCAACCTCTGCACTTAAAAACATACGGGGATTCTTTTGAAACAGAAAACAAACAGTGAACCCGATCTTTCTTTCCATAAACATGCTGAAACGTTGCTATATCTTTAACATAAACAGGCAAGCAAACAGAACTGAGGAAAAACAATATATGCTTTTAAAATGATGTAGCAAGGATCAGCTTTTACTTGCCTTAACACTGGATACACGGAAGCAGCTGGTTCCTGTAGAATTCCTCCTCAAGCACCACGACAAGCTCCAGAGAGTTTTAAGAAGATGAAATATTTTCTTTACAATGAAAGTGAACTTTAACTTCACGTAAAAAATCATATAAAAGAGCATAATTGGCATTAGGTGAAAACACTCGAGTAGGCATGGGATTCCTACCAACTATTTGTCCTTTTTGAAAGTTTTGTAAAAAACTCCCATCTACTGATTTAAATTTAGGAATTTACCAAAGGATTTTTAAGAGGACAATATGCTCAATTTTGAAACATTTTATTTTCGAAATCTGAAATCTGTTCGAGCTTGTGCTTGAGGCGAAATCTGCCCAGAAACCTTCTGCGCCGTATCTCACAACTGAAATCAGCTTTTTTAAACAATTAAAATAAATCAAAGTTGAAATCTGAATGCTCGTATTAACAATTTGGTCCTTAAAAATAAAAAGGGTTCAAAGATGTGGCCTTATGGATTTTGCGGCGCTATACTAGGTGAGCACTGTTCAGAAGTCGTAGCAGCAAGAACTGTTGCGGGTTGAGAGGTCGATGGTCCAGCCTTTGATCGGTCTGCAGCTCGAACTCATAAGCTTTCAGATTTGCGAACATATCGTGGATTTCCAGTTTATTCAGATACTTCGATTCGCTCATGGCCAGCGTCTTCACAACCCATTCCCTCGGCAGTGCTCTCATCACTTTAAGAACCAATTCTTTGTTGCTATATTCTTTTCCAAGACTGGTTAGCTCAATCACAACAGAGCTGAATCTCTCGTCAAACTCCGTCATTGTATTGCCATCTCTCATATTTATGGACTGATATTTCTGTTGGGCAACTGTCAGCTTATTCTCTTTTGTCTCGTAGTCTCCTTCACAGATTTACATGAGCTTTTCCAAGATCTCCTTAGCCATAGTGTGAGACCTGTGTTTTCGCAATCAGGTGTTGGTCTATGTGCTTGGCGTAGCCATCGAATTTGCTTAAGTATTAGTAGTAGGAATTAGCCGTTGAGTGATCGCGTCAGCTGTTGATATTTCAGTCGTTTTGTTTTGGTAGGAAGCAGCAGCAGTGCTTCGTTAGATTTCAGTTGTTGGTGTATTAGCGCGTATCCAGCTGTTGCAAGTGATCAGCTGTTGGTATTTTAGTTGCGATGATCAGTAGAGAGCGCTAAGGGAATCTAAAGCGACGACGTTTTGTGAACAGGAACCAGCTGTTGGTTTCGTTAGCGTGTTTTGTAGCGGGTAGCAAAACTACGTCGTTTTGATAAGTTGGAACGACAGCGTTTTGAGTGGAGCGCTTTGTACCAGCTGTTGGTTATGATAGACATCAGCTGTTGAGAGATTTGGTGCGTTGTTTTATTCAGCTCCTGGTTTGTAGATCAGCTGTTGGTTAGCGATCAGCAGTGACTAGTGGGCGACGTCGTTTTGTTTAGTTATTCTCTGTTTAGCGATAGACAAAAGCTGATGCGAGATTTCAAATGCTGGTTGGGAATATTAGTTGTGGCGACTGTTTTTTCGGTGGAATCTGTTCCAACTTCTGTCAGCTGTTGAGAAGTGTATTTAATAGAGGACTTGGCTGCTGTTCTCTATTATTGGTTCCCCGATACTTAGAAAATATTTCCCCCGATTCCAAATCTTATCGTGATACCCTAGTTACTGTTCACCGTAACCTTATCCGTTCTAATTTCCGGTGGTAGACAACTCCGACGCGAGTGAGAGTGGTAGCGTTGGACTCCTCTCGTTAAGGTGCTTCGTTCTATACCTCTTTATAAGATTTTGGAGGAGCTGGAAGAGGATCGCAGGATCGCTAAGACATCTCCCTTGTGTAGTTTGTTAGCATAAGCGTCCCTGCCGTGCCAGTAGTTCGTTGGGGTAAGTGAGAATTCTACCTTTAAGCTTTGTTAGAGCTTTTCGTTAAGTTAGGAAGGTAGATAAGCGTTGGTGAATTTGTAGCTCCCAACTGCTGTTGTTTTGTGTTTCGGCCTTTGAGCAGTAGCTTGTGTTGGTTTAGCAGGTGACAGATCTGTGTTGCTTGGACTTTGTGGTAGCAACTGTGTGTGGAAATTGTAGCTCAGGAGCTGGTGAGGTACGGATGTTGAGCTTGTATTATGGCTGGAATTGGCATGGATATTATGTGTTTCCTGTGTATGCATTGCATTATTGTTTATGTGCTGGTTTAACTGTTGCATTGCATACGCATTATCATTTCCATTCAGCTGTTGCAGCCATGTCCTATTGTTATCGATGTTCTATTCTTACCAGATTTTGAGGACGACGGCAATACCGCACTCTCATCTCCCTGCTGGTATTTATTAGCCACCATGCGCCGAGTGGTTAACTACCACAGTTCATGGTTTGGGCAACAGCAGGTCGAGTTGTTGATGCATCTAGTATTTCGGGTGTAGTGTAAAGATGAGCGGGTAATTCATGTATGCTTGTACACACACCAGTGGCCACTAACCTTTCTTCACAGAATTTGTTATCTGCTGTGGTGCTGTGCTTGAATTCCTTGGCTCTTTGTTCAGTTGTAGCCTTCGACTGTTGTACGGTTCTTCATGCATAGCATCTGCATCTTATCTTTTGCTATTCATTGCTGTTTTATAGTTGCTCTCCGTACTGGGGTTTGACCCCGAGGTCGCTCTCAGGCTGTTGTGTTGTTTGCCTGTTTGTTTTCAGGTATCCCAGGTTTTTAGTTGGTCGTGGTTTTAACCCAGCTGGAGGTGCCCCAGGAGGTTGTTAGAGTGTCTCAATTATGTATATTATCTATATGCACTGGTATCACCGCGGGTGGGATGTTCCGGGTGATGCTTAGATCTATATAGCTGGTAGTCTTTTAGTACTTGTGTTGTATTCAGCCGTTGGGCAAATTATTGTACTTGACTGTTTGTGGTGTTGTGGATATATAAAACTGGGATTATTTTGAGTATCACACAATTTTAAATTATGTTATCCTTCTGTCAGGCCAAAAGCAAAAATTTTAACCACTTTTTAGTTGCTTCCGCTTGTTTTTTGCGTGGTTTATCTTTGATGTGAGCACGGGGCCTGACATTTTTGGTATCAGAGCTTAAGCTGGGATAAGCTTGATTTCTTTGATCACACTCGAGTCTAGGCATAGTGTTGTGTGTTTTTTGTGCATGACTATGTGATTTATGTGTTGCATATTGTTGTAATATGTGCTATCTATGATGTGCTTGTTCTGTGTTACCTTATGCTGTGTAGTGCCTTCGTATATGACGCCTAGACGTAGTGGTAGAGGTAGAGGGCAGTTTCAGGAATCGAAAGGTCAGAAGGAGGATTGGCGTAGTATTCCTCTTCGTGGTCGTGGTAGGCGAGTGGAGGATGAAGTTGACGATTTGACAACCCGTTTGGAGAGCATGGAGATTGTGATGGCTAGGTTCCAACGGATGTGTCCCCAGATCTTTAACGGTGACGAGTCTAGCAGGGATGCGGATCCGTGTCTTCGGCACATCACTTGTTTGTTCGACCATGTTCAGTACGATGATATGCTTCGGTTCAGTTTGGCGACATTCCAGCTGAGGAAGAGTGCGGAGCGTTGGTGGCGTGACGCGTTGGTGGCGTGACCCAAGTTTTCTCTTGTATATCCATTTGCACCCAATAGGAACAATTCCTTCGGGAGGATTAACAAGAGTCCAAACTTGGTTCGCATGCATTGAGTCAATCTCAGAATGCATTGCTTCAAGCCACAAATTAGAATCAGCATCGGAAATTTCCTCCTTGAAAGTTCTTGGATCACATCCAACAACTTGATCACTTTGATCATCTTCAAGGAGGAAACCATATCTTTCAGGAGCCCTAGGAACACTTTCGGATCTCCTAGGTGCGACCATTTCTGGTAACGGCTCTTGAGGAGCAGGAGATTCACTTGGTATTTCAGTTGGTTCTCGAACCTCTTCGAGTTCTACTATCTTGACTTTTCTATCTGTAGAAACTCCCTTTCCATAAAGGTGTCATTTCTAGAAACAAACACTTTTGTTTCGTTGGGATAGTAGAAGTATTATCCAATGGAATTCTTTGGATACCCAATGAAGTAGCATAAGATGGATCTAGTATCCAGCTTATCTCTCACTGTCTGCTTCACGTAAACAGGACATCCCCAAATCCTCAGGAATGAGTATTTGGGTGGTTTGCCCGTCCATATCTCATATGGAGTCTTATCCACTGCCTTGGTGTGGACATTGTTCAACAACATTACCGCCGTTTTGAGCGCATAGCCCCAAAACGTGGTAGGAAGTTCAGTGAAGCTCATCATAGATCGAACCATGTCCATCAAGGTCCGATTACGACTCTCCGCTACAACATTCTTTAACACTTTTCCCTAACTGATTTTCTACTTCAGCCTTGAATTCTTTGAACCTTTCAAAGAATTCAGACTTGTGCTTCATCAAGTACAAGTACCCATACCTAGAGTAATCATCGGTAAAGGTGATGAAGTATGTGTGACCGTACTTAGTACCAATACTAAGTGGGCCACACACATCATTATGGATCAAATCCAATGGACCTTGAGCACGTTCAGGCTTGCCCTTGAAGGGTTGTTTGGTCATCTTTCCCTTGAGACAAGACTCACAAGTCGGTAGGGTGTTAATGTCTGACAAATCAAACATGTCACTCCTAACTTGTTCATCCTACTTAGGGAAATATGACCTAGCCTAGCGTGCCAAAGTTGTGCTGGGTTCAAACTATCGTTTTCCTTTTAATTGTTGTTGTATGTGTTTCCACATCGCGAGTTGGAACAACTTTTAATTTTAAGGTGTATAAGTCATTTTCGCGTTCCCCAATTCCAATCAAACATTCATTCTTGTATATATTGCAAATCGAATTAGCAAAATGACAAGAATATCCATCACTATCAAGCATAGAAACAGAAATAATGTTCTTTATTAATTCAGGAACAAATAAAACGTCTTTCAATAACAACTTAAAATTTGAAGACAGAAATAAATAAACATCTCCTATAGCTACTGCAGCAACTCTTGCTCCATTGCCCAGCCTCAAGTGGGTCTCACCCTCTCTAAGACGTCGGCTTCTTGTCATCACCTGCAAATCATTGCAGATATGAGATCCACATCCGGTATCAAGTACCCAAGAAGTCGAATTAAGAGACATATTTATTTTGATATAGAACATACCTTTCGCAGTTCGCAACTACTCAAGGTACTTCTTGCAGTTCCTCCTCCAGTTCCCAGGCTAGTGGCAGTGGTGGCAAACATTCTCAGTCTTGTTTTGCTTGGAAGCCTTTGCCTTGGGCTTCTTGGTGGGCTTTTCCTCCTTCACAGGGGCAGAACGCTTCTTGCCCTTGCGTTTGGGCCCCTTGTTCGCAGAGGAAGAAGTGCCAATAAGGAGGACGGGCTTGTCCTTCTTTATGGTCCCTTCAAACACTACAAGCATGTTCACCACCTCTTCAAGGGTGCCTTCCAGCTTGTTCATGTTGAAGTTGACCACAAAGGGGTCGAATGCAGCGGGTAGTGAGAGGAGAAGCAAATCCACAGACAGCTCATGTGGAAGTGTGATATCAAGGCCCACCAACTTTTCAATGATCCTAATCATACGAACCCCATTCTCGCGGACCGAAGTCCCATCGCGCATGCGGCTCGTCATAAGCTCCTTGACAGTGGTGAACCTCTCATGTCGAGAGTTATCCCCATACAGCTCTTTGAGATGAAGATGTATGTCAGCAGCATACACCGTCTTCACGAAACGCCGTTGCATTTCGTTGGACATCGACGCCATCATATAGCATCGAGTCTTAAGCTCGTCATCCCACCATTTGTTAAGCGTAGTCAGCTCCTCAGGGCTGACGTCGGCAGGGGCTTCCTTCGGAGGTCTCTTCTCTAACGTGTAGAGAAGTTTCTCCGAAGCCAATACAATATTGAGGTTTCGAAGCCAGTCTTTGTAGTTCAGACCAGTGAACTTGTTGCTATCCAGTATAGCAGCGAGTGGATTTTTGATCGAAGACATATTATAAGAAGTTTATACTGAAAAGAAAAACAGACATGCATTACTAACTATATATGAACAACGCTAAGACATAAAACAAGGTAATTTAGTTTTATGAATTACCCTCCCACTATTTTAACGATTTCACCACCCTCTAATGAAATCGAGAAAGAAAGTTTTCTTAGTGGGTACACAGAGCCCAATCAAGCGATCATGGTCCCGAATAATATCAGCCAACCATGACCCTTAAAAGGTAGAGCCCAATTGCAACCGGTGCAACCTCCATGTATTTACCTCACGTCCAGTAAGGGCCCAATAATATGACGCCGATTACTATCACGTGATGACCCATCAATGTTGAGTTGTGAATGACGGTCCCTTTAACGTCCCCAATAATATGAGCCAACGTTAAAGGGAGTTCCAACCAACTCACAACAGGTGTCAATGGCGTGTACAGCTTTCCGACATACATAACCCCCTCAATAATATGAGTCGGGCCATGTATGCGGGTAGCATCAACGTATACCCAATGTTGATGGAAGATAGGAAAAATACAGCTTTCCGACATACATAACCCCCTCAATAATATGAGTCGGGCCATGTATGCGGGTAGCATCAACGTATACCCAATGTTGATGGAAGATAGGAAAAATTCAAACAGATTTAAATTTCCTTAGTTTATCGAATAAACTTTTAATCTTGATATCAGTTTTAAATCATATTTAAAACGAGGGATTTTATTTTTGAAAAATTTGGTCTCAATAATATTTTAAATCACGATTTAAAACATGCGGATTCAATAAACTATATATCGTATATATATAAATAAATAAACTTTGGGATGATCGATCGCGAGAGCTATGCGGTCCGTGGTTGCCAGTCACGGACCTGGGTCCAGTCCTAGGGGAAATGCAATATGCAATGCAATCCTATTACAATTGCTTCCAGTTTTACAGATCTTCGGTCTTCAATATCTTTGATCGTCATCTCCACCGTCTTCAAATTATCCTCCCACTAAATCTAGTAATTTACATTTAAATTGACATGACACTTTGTGGTACAAATTTGTAGGGGTGGGAACGGGCCGCAAACAGACCCACTTTATAAACGATATCAACAATATATATACAACCAAAATCGCAAAACCTAGAGCATACACCTAACACATTGGGCACGGCTCTCGATCATCCCAAACATGCAATCAATCTTATTAATTGACATAAATTAAATAATCAAATCAAATTTTATAATTTCCAACAAAATCCTATTTTAATTATAAAATCATATTTTATAAATAAAATCGCATTTTGTCGACAAAATCACATTTAGTCAACAAAATCATATTTTAATTATAAAATCATATTCTATAAATAAAATCACATTTTGTCAATTTTAATTACATAAAATTGGGCATAAACAAATTTTATGCCCAAAATCTCAAAAATTTCAAAATCAATTTTCGGCCGAACCAAAATTGGCCCAATATCAAATATCGGCCCGAAAACTTCATGGGCTGCCCGGGACAGGCCCGAACAAAACCTAGAAGAAAATAGCCGTCGCATCGCTGCCGGAGATTCGTTGGACGGCGGCGGC